>PVJC01028217.1:0-22781 GCA_004026665.1 Murina feae
ATGTCCAACTGCCAGTTTAGGCCTGATCCCTAAACCAGCAGTCAGACAATCCCTCTCACAACCCAGGGCTATTGGCTAACTGCTTCTGCCTGCCAGCCTGATCACCCCCTAACTGCTCCCATACTGGCCTGACTGATGCCAAACTTCTCCCCTGCCAGCCCGATCACCCCCAACTGCCCTCCCCAGCCAGACCAATTGCCCCCAATTGCCCTCCCCTGTCAGCTCGATTACTCCCAACTGCCTTTCCCTGCCAGCCCGATCGCCCCAACTGCCCTCCTCTGCTGGCCTCATCACCCCCAAATGCCCTCTCCTACTGGCCTGATCTCATTCCCAACTGCCCTCCCCTGTCAGCCTGGTCACCCCGGTGGAAGCCGCATGGAGCAGCAGCCAGGAACTGCCCCCTAGCAGGGCTGAGGGAACTCTGACAGAAGCTACATGGAGCAGCAGTTGGGATCCACCCCCTAGTGGGGCTGAGGGAACTCCAGGGAAGTCATGTGGAGCAGCGGTGGGGACCTGCACCCCAGTAGGGCTGAGGGAACTCTGGCAGCAGGCATGCGGAGTGACCGCCAGACCTCCCACCCCCTGTGGGGCCACAGGAACTGCAGCTGCAGGCACATGAAGCAGCTGGCCCTGCCCCCACTGTGTGTGCCTCGATCTTGTTACAGCATTATGGTGTGAGGGTTAATTTGCATATTACCTCTTTATTATATAGGATTATTTCTTGCTTAAATAATGTACTAACTACTGTAACATAAGACATGTTCACTATTGGAGCTCTCTAAATCTCTACTATAGGTATCCTATAAAAAGAATGAGACTCATAAACTGTGTTTTTTTTTTTTTATAACAATCATATTTATTGAGGTGTCATTGCTTAATAAAATGATAGGTTTCAAGTGTACATTTCTATGATACATGATCTGTATATTGCATTGTGTTCCCACCACCGAAAGTCGAATCATTTTCTGTCACCATATATTTGACCCCCTTTACCCTTTACTGCCTCTCCATCTCCCTTCCCTCTGGTAACCACCATACTGTTGTCAGTGTCTCTGAGTTTTTGTTTATTTTTCTTGTTTGTTCATTTGTTCCTTTCAGTTTTATATCCCACATATGAGTGAAACCATATGGTTCTTACTAACTTATTTCATTTAGCATGATATTCTCAAGGTTCATCTATGTTGTTGCAAATGGCAGTGTTTCATTTTTTCTTATGGTTGAGTACTATTCCATTGTGTATATGTACCACATCATCCAATTATCTATCAAAGGACACTTCAGTTGTTTCCATGTCTTGGCTACCATGAATAATGTTGCAATGAACATAAGGGTGCATGTATCTTTGCAAAGAATCTTTTTAAATTTTGGGAGTATATGCCCAGAAGAGGGGTTGCTGGGTCATATGATAACTATATTCTTAATTTTTTCAGGAATTTTCATACTATTTTTCATACTGGCTGTACCAGTTTACATTTTCACCAGCGAATGAAAGTTCCTTTTTCTCCACACTCTTTCTAAAACTAGTTATTACTTGTCTTGTTGATAAAGAGCCAGTGTAACAGGTATGAGGTGGTGTCTCATTGTAATTTTGATTTGCATTTCTCTAATATCTAGTGAAATTGAGTATCTTATCATACATCTGTTATCTTCTTGGGAGAAGTACCTGTCCAGAGCCTCTGCCCAACGTTTCAACCAGATTATCTGTTTGGTGTTTATTGTATGAGTTCTTTACATATTTTTAAAAGTTAATCCCTTGTCAGAGCGGTTGTTTGCAAATACCTTCTTCCATTCCGCTGGTTGCTTTTTTGTTTTGTTAGCAGTTTCATTTGCTATGCAGACTTTAATTTGATATAGTCCCATTCATCTATTTTTTTAACTTCTGGTAGTAAGTAGAGTTTTATTTTATTTTTGACACTATTATAGATGTCCCTCATACATCCCCCCTTTACCCACCTTTGCCTTTACTTCTCTTGCTTTTGGGGTCAAATTTATAAAATCTTTTCTAAGACCAAGTTTTAGAAGTTTAGCGCCTAAGTTTTCCTCTATGTATTGTTTCAGGTCTTATATTTAGGTCTTTGGTCCATTTTAAGTTAATTTTTGCACATGGAGACAAACATCAATCTAGTTTCATTCTTTTGCATACGGCTTTCAAATTTTTCTACACCACTTATTGAAAAAGATTTTTTTAAAAAAATTTTTTTATTGATTTCAGAGAGGAAAAGGGAGAAAGAGAGAGAGATAGAAATATCAATGATGATAGATAATCATTGATTGGCCACCTCATGCATGCCCTGCACTGGGAATGGAACCCAGGCATGTGCCCTTGACCTGGAATCAAACCCTCAATCCAACACTTTATCCACTGGATTTCTTTTTTTTAATTGTAGATTTTTGGCTCCTTTGTTGAAAATTATTTGCCCATATACATGTGAGTTTATTTCTGAGCTTTCAATTTCATATCATTAGTCTGCATGTCTGTTTTTCTGTCAGTATCATGCTGTTTTGATTATTGTCACTTTGTAGTATAATTTGAAGTCAGTGAGTTCCTTTTTCTCAGGATTGCTTTGTCTATTGGGGTTTATTTTGTTGTTCTAAATAAATCTGATATTTTTTATTCTATTTCTTTTAAAATGTCATGGAAATTTGATGAGTATTTTGTTAAACTGTATATTGCTTTGAGTAATATGGCCATTTCAACATCTTTCCATTTCATTGTGTCTTTTTCAATCTGTGTTAATAATGCTTTGTAGTTTTCAATATATTAGGTGCTTCATTAGCAGAGCACTCAGTCTTTCAATATTGCTTTGTCCTTACTTCAAGAGACTTTTTAGGTATTTCCATAATTTCACTTTTAGTATAAGCCTCATAAAAAAACAAAAACAAAAGCAAATAATATTCTCATGGTAGAATACTAGGACTCAATTTTCTCTTCCAAAGGTGACCAAAAAAGCAAAAAAGGGGTCCTATTTTCATCAATATTTAGGCTAGAAATACAAAAAATATAATGTCACGACTTGAGAATTCAGTAGTGTGAATGTTCTTTAAAGTACTCTTGAAAGACTCACCTAATCAATATATCTTGCTACTGCAACACATCATGCCCACATTCATATAAAACATAATCTATAGATGGGGGGAGGGGGAATAGAGAAAGTCGCCATGACTTTTTGGCTAATGTTTTATTTATTTCATCACCACCAAAAGTTAAGTAAACAGAGAAGCAGATTTTCTTTTATTTAGAACCACGAGAGAAGTCTTTACATAGAAATTATGATTTAAAGTTCTATTATCCAACTGGGAATAGTAATTGTGGTAATATTTGCTTTCAGAGAAGAATCATGTTTAATACATTTATATAAATATAGCCTTCCTAAGAAAATAGATACTGAAGCTGAGGCTTCTAGAAGTTCACACAGAAGGGAAACTGCTACACACTCAGGGTGAGCTTAAAGATGAACTGAGAAAGGGAAGAAATCTCAAAATTAATGAATCTCTGAAATTCTAAGTATAATTTTTAAAATAACAAAAATGTATATTGTCATCTGAAAGAAAGTTTTACATATTAAAATCTGTTTGATTTCTTTTAGTGATGACACTCAAAACATCTAATTGCTTAAAATATTTCCCATCTAAGCTACTGATATTTTTATAGAAGGAACGTATTGCCAATATTTGAAGAAAAAACACATTCTGAACAAGTTCACAAATTGTAATCTGACTGTTGTAGAAAGATAATAGTTGAATGTGAATACTTAATGTGAATAGTAGATTTTTTTCTTTGTTCTTGTTATATTTTACTGGCATCATGTTCATCTTGTTACAAAAGAATTCAACATACACCCTAGAATGCAGACCCTTGTATAAGGGAGTAGTGCTCCATTAAGCAATCTACAATGGCAAATCTGAGGTAGGGGGCAGAACTGCCAAGGTTCCATGCAAAAGAAACAAGTTAATTAATGACAAAAATACTGAAAAGTCACTGAGGAAAATGAAAAAAAATGTTTGATAATCTAAAGTCACCATAACCTTGAAAGTTGTGCCTTTTGGAAAAGGTAACTTTCATATCTACAGAACTAACAATAGTAAACTTAGGTAGTTTCTGTATTACAACCAAATTCTGTTCCACATTTGAAACCCCAAATGCATTTACTTATAAATACATGCCATAAATGATGATGAGAACCTTGAGTATATTTAACCCATAATATGGCTAACCAGTCCAAAACTAGCAGTAGGGTTGGAGAGTTAGTGTCAACAGCACAAGTTCACTGCTACAACAAAGATAACTCTATTACTCAGGGCAAATGTTCATAGAGTTAGAAATTGTATTTATACTAGAGTCCCAGTGCATAAAAATTTGTGCAGTCAGCGAGAGGGGGGGGGGTTGTCTCTCAGCCCTGCCTGTGCCTTCTTGCAATTTAGGACTCCTCAGGGGATGTCCATCTGTTGGCTTAGGCCCGCTTCACAGGGGATTGGGCCTAAGCTGGCAGTCAGACATCCCTTTGGCAGCCCAGGAGCCCTTGGGGTATGTCCACTTGCCAGCAGGGAGCAGGCCTAAGCTGCAGTCTTACAACTTCAGCACTGCTGAGGAGGCTGGAGAGGCTCGCTCCACCACCACTGTATTGGCAGCCATCAGCCTGGCTTGTGGCTGAGCAAAGCTCCTCCTATAGGAGCGCATTAACCACCAGGGGGCAGTTCCTGCATTGAGCATCTGCCCCCTGTTGGTCAGTGTGTGTTATAATGAGCAGTCATTCCCAGTCGTTCTGCTGTTAGGGTCAATTTGCATATTACCCTTTTATTATATAGGACTAGGGGCCCAGTGCACAAAATTCGTGCACACAGTGGGGGGAGGGCAGTTCCTCAGTGCAGCCTGCCCCCTCTCACATATTGGGAGCCCTCAGGGGATGTCCTACTGATGGCTTAGGCCCACCCCCTGCTCCCCATGGGGAGTGGGCCTAAGCTGCAGTCTTGTCTCTTTGTGGGAGGCGACCAGGCTAATCAGGGAAAGCCACCAGCCCCGTCACTCCGCTGCTGAAGCCACTGCAAGTCACCGCAGCCACCAAGGTGTTTTCATCAACAGGGACTCCAATCCCTTCACCATGAAGAAATGACAACTTCTTTAGGCATTTTCAAGATGTGTCTTTCATAGGAGATGACCTACTTTCCCTCCTTCCTTCCTTCCTTCCTTCCTTCCTTCCTTCCTTCCTTCCTTCCTTCCTTCCTTCTCTCCTTCCTTCCTTTCTCTCTCTCTCTCTCTCTCTCTCTCTCTCTCTCTCTCTCTCTCTCTCTCTTCCTTCCTTCCTTCCTTCCTTCCTTCCTTCCTTCCTTCCTTCCTCACCTGAGGATGTTTCCATTGATTTTTAGAGAATGTGGAAGACAAGGGAAAGACAGAGAGAAACATTAAAGTGAGAAAAACACTTCAATTGGTTGCTGCCTGCATATGCCCTGACCTGGGCCCCAGCCAGGGAGAAGCCTGCAACTTAGGTACATGCCCTTGGTCAGAACTGAACCCAAACCCTGCAGTCAGCAAGCTGAGGCATTATGTACATCGGCTAGGGCAGGATATGACATTTCTTAGCCCTCCAGCAGTAGACCTTCATTTTTTTTTCCAGGAGTGTGATGGAAAAAACCCTAGATTGCCTTTTTGGATTCTTATTATCCAAGTTACTAAAAATATTACTAGTGGCATATAGGGAGCTTAGCCAATGAGTGTTAAGAAAAGGTGTTTTCTCTGTAGTTCACTCCAATCACCAGCTCCACCCCTGCCCCTCCAATCCCAGTTCCACCCCTACCCAGGCCTGTAACCTCTAGCCTAGGATGCAGGCCTGGGCAGAGACCCCAAACCCCTCTGAATGCCGGTCCACCCCTTCCCAGGTCTCTGCGATTGCTGCCTCTGCCTCTTCCTAGGCCAGCAGTCTCTGCCCTAGTCTGTAGGCCTGGGCAGAAGACCCCCAAACCCTGCAATCACTGGCTCTGCCCCTTCCCAGGCCAGAGGTCTCTACCCAAGACTGCAGGCCTGAGAAGAAGACCCCTGGGATCACAGGCTCTGCCCCTTCCCAGGCTGACGGTCTCTTCCCGAGGCTGCAGGCCTAGGCAAAAGACTCCCAAACCCCTGCGATCGCAAGCTCTGCCCCTTCTCAGGCCGGAGGTCTCTGCTCAAGGTTGCAGGCCTGGGCAGAAGACCCCCCCAAACCCCTCCGCCCCTTCCTGCGATTGCTTGCTCTGCCCCTCGGCCCTTCCTGCCTCCCCCACCACCTACCTGGCTAACAGGCCTGGCTACTTCAGTTGCAGGGCTGAGGCAGACTGGGCACCACCATGTTTGTCATGGAGTGATGACTAATTTGCATATTACTCTTTTATTAGATAGGATAGAGGCCTGGTGCATGGGTGGGGGCCAGCTGGTTTGCCCTGAAAGGTGTCCCAGATGAGGGTGGGTGTCCTGCTGGGGTGCCTGGCCAGCCTGGGTGAGGGGCTGAGGGCTGTTTTCAGACCGGTCACAGCCCCTTCAGGGAGGGGGGTTCTGCTAGGTGCCTGGCACATCGACCTATGAACCAGAGGTTACAATTCGATTCCAGTCAGGACACACCCCCAAGTTGCAGGCTCAATCCCCAGTCTAGGGAGTACAGGAGATAGCCAATCAATGATTCTCTCATCATTGATGTTTCTTTCTCTCTCTTCCTCTCCCTTCCTCTCTGAAATCAGTTCCTTATAAACACCTCCTTGCAGTAATTGCCTGCTTGGTTTTATTTTACTGGACAAAAACCTTAATTGACACAATGATTATAACAGTGAACTATGTGTTTGATGAGGGAGAAAACCATAAGGTGGAGGGCTATGGAATGTACTTGCTTAAAGATGAACAGTTACTATGGAAGAGTCAATATTTTGCTAAGGATCTTCCAAAAAAAAAAAGACAACTTGGGTAGTAAATCTTGAGAAGAGGATACCTGGTAGGAAATATTCTTATGTTTAAAAATTACTGGTAGGTTTTTATGGGGTATTGAGAGAGGAAGAGTTCTAGGGACAAGCTCATAGTACTTAATGATAATATAGCACTTTAAAATTTACAAAGTGGAATCACCTGAGACATTTCAGCTAATGCTCTAGACAAATTGAGCTAAGCATGAAAAATATTATTATCTAATTTTGTAGATAAAGAAACTGAGTCTTCCCCTAACTGATTTTGCTCAGTAGAGTGTCAGCCTACAGATTGAAGGGTCCCAGGTTCGATTCCGGTCAAGGGCATGTACCTTGGTTGCAGGCACATCCCCAGTGGGGAGTCTGCAGGAGGCAGCTGATCAATGTTTCTAACTCTCTATCCCTCTCCCTTCCTCTCTGTAAAAACAAAATAAATAAAAAAGAAACTGAGTCTCAAAGGGATTTTCATAACTGGCAAGTAATAGAATTTGGGTAAAAATATCTGTTGTTTGTTTTGTTTTGTTTTTATTCTCAGTATATTTTACCCAGTACAGTGCAGACTCTCCACATAATATTCCCTCCCACATAACTGTAAAGTTTTTAAATATGATTTGAACTCATATATTAAATATTTATGTCTTGCATAGAAACTAGAAGATATGTGTAAAACATTTAAATCCACTCAATTAAATAATAAAAGAATATAGTTACTACTGATATTTCAATGCAACCACTAGAGCTTGCCACAGTATGCCTAACAGCAACCTCACTTTTTGTATATAATAGCACCTTGAGAGTGCACATGTGCTTTAATTTTTGTCTTCTAAAGATACTACACTTCTTACTTTCATTACCCATTTGTTCCTGTTCTTGGTGATCGTACCTCTCCATTCCACACTCATTTAATAAAGATTCAGAGTTATTGAAATTTTACATCACTGAGTATCATGCAGTATTACCATGTGGAATTTAAGAACCAGACAGTAATGTGCACAGCACAAATGTAATGTGTTTTTATGAGATATATTAGCATAATTGAGGTGTACGTCAAGGTGAGGAACAGAATAGAAGCAAAAGACATAGAGGTGTGCAATCCATTTTACAGCAGGCTATCGAGCATGAAAAGCCCAGACTCAATGCTTTTGATTTTATAGTTGGAAGTTACCTGCAATTCACATTTATTCAATCTAAAAATTAATGCAATTTAATAAAATGTAACTAGTATTAAATCCATATGTTATACTTTTATTAAGAGAAATTTGCTGTGGTGAGGGATTACTACATTTTATATTCAGCATCACTTACACTTACAGAACAATTTTGTTACCATGCAATGAGCATCATGTATGTGGTAGGAACTATACCAGGGGTTTTACATAAATTATCACATTTATGCTTCATAGTCACTTTATACATTTGTCGATAGAGAAACATCTTAGAAAGTTTAAGAAATCTTCTTAAATGCACAGGATTAAAAAGTGGTAGCACAAAATTTGAAATTGAATCACTCTGTGCGTATATGGCAGAAATTGTCATATATTACATTAAAATAAGTTTTAATACAAAACCCTCAGCAAATACTTTTTGAACTCTCTTATGTTGAAGTCACCAAACAGCCATGCTTTGAAGGACGAAATTAGTGAATTAGAAACAAAGGCTGCTATAAAGTTGTGGAAACTGGTTCGCAGGTAAGACCCATACTAACAAAGGTACATTGAGAAAAGTGAAGTGAGACCTAAGAAAGAAGCAAATATAATCCTACGGAAGTCCACAGAAGGAATTACTATAGTTTGCTAATGAATTAGAACTGACTCTGTAGAAGTGACAGCATATGAGCCTGGCCTAGATGGACAGGTGAAATTTAAAGTCAGATAATAATAAGTGTTATGAAAAAATAGTGAGGATATGAAAAAATTGGAAGTCTCCTGAACTACTGACAGACAGGTAAAATAAAAGGAAAAAATGGAGATCTATCTATCATCTGTTGTAATACTTATCTATCACTTGTTGTAATACTTTAAGCAATGAAATAAAAATAAATAAATAAATAAATAAATAAATAAATAAAATAAAATAGCTGTTTCGTAAAACAGTCAAGTAGTTCCTCAATGGATTAAACATAGAGTTGTAAGACCCAGAAATTCTACTCCTAGTATATGCCCAAGAGAAGCGGAAACTTATGTCCATACAAAAACTTATGCAAAGGTGTTTATAGCATCATTAGTCATAATAGCCAAAAGATGGAAATAACCCAAATGTTTTCAACAAAGTGATAAACAAAATATGGTATATGCATATGATAGAATATTACTCTGCTGTAAAAAAAGAAATGAAGTACTGATACAAGCAACAACACGGATGAATCCTGAAAATATTATGCTTATGTGAAAAGAGCCAAAGTCTACATATTACACGATTTCATGTATATGAAGTCCTTAATAAGGAAATCGATAGTGTCAGTGGTTGCTGACAACATCTATTATTTCTCTTTTTTTTTCCTTCTTTTTTTTTTCAGGTATTTGTTTGTTTGTTTCTTTAATCCTCACCTAAGGATATATGCATTGATTTTAGAGAAGGTCAGGGTGGGGAAAAAACATCAACCGGTTGCCTCCCCCATATACCCCTACACGGGATTGAACCCACAAGCTGGGTACGTGCCCTGACCTGGAACTGAACTTGCCACCTCAGATGCCCCAACCAACTGAGGCACACCAGCCAGAGCCACAACATCTATTATTTCTATCTTTAATTTACTATAACAACAATAAAACTTTCAAAATCTTGATGTAGTCCCATTTGTTTATTTTCTCCTGCCCTAGGAGCTGCATCGGTGAAGATATTGCTTCAGCACATATCTGCCATAAAAAGCTTCTACACAGCAAAAGAAACCATCAACAAAACAACAAGAAAGCCCATGGGAGAACATATTTGCCAATGTAATCTCTGATAAGGGTTTAATCTCCAACATTTACAGGGAACTCATGCAACTTAACAAAAGGAAGATAAACAACCCAAACAAAATATGAGCAATGAACCTAAATACTTTTCAAAAAAGACATACCAAAGGCCAAGAGACATATGAAAACATGCTCAAAGTCACTAATCATCCAAGCTATGCAAATCAAAATAAAGATGAGGTACCATCACACACCTGTCAGAATGATTATCATTAACAAATCAACAAACGACAAGTGCTGGAGAGGATGCAAAGAAAAAGGAACCCTCGTGCACTGTTGGTGGGAATGCAGACTGGTGCAGCCACTGTGGAGGACAGTATGGAGTTTCCTCAAAAAACTAAAAATGGAACTCCCATTTGACCCAGTGATCTCACTTCTAAGAATATATCCCAAGAAACTGGAAACACCAATCAGAAAGGATACATGCATCCCTATGTTCATAGCAGCACAACTCACCATAGCTAAGATTTGTAAACAGCCTAAGTGCCCATCAGCAGATGAGTGGATTAAAAACCAGTGGTACATCTACACAATGGAATACTACGCTGCTGTAAAACGGAAAGAGCACCTACCATTTGCAGCAGCATGGATGGACATGGAGAGCATCATGCAAAGCAAAATAAGTCAGTTGGAAAAAGATAAGTATCACATGATCTCACTCATTTATGGAATATAATGAATAACATAAATTGATGAACAAAAACAGATCCAGAGACAGAGACTCATTGATCAGACCGTCAAACCTCAGAGGGAAGGCAGGGAGAGTGGGGAGAAGGGGGAGAGATCAACCAAAAGACTTATATCCGTGCATATAAGCATAACCAATGGACACAGACACTAGGAGGGTGAGGGCATGAGCGAGGCACTGGGAGGCAATGGGGGATAAGACACATATGTAATACCTTAATCAATAAAGAAAAAAATTAATTAATTAATTAATTGAAAAAAAATTCAAAATCTTGCTATTTCAAGATTTGGTGAGATCACTCTATATTTTACAGAAATCATATGAAAAAAAAATTACTGAACTGATAACACAAATAAAAACTAACAAAGCTGAATATGTCAGCCATAGGGTAATACTGCTTACTGAGATTACTCAAATTTGGTGGTGAATCCACACTTAGGATATATACAGAGTGTTACTTACTGAAATAGAAAGAGTGTAGTACTTCCTTCGTTTATAGATGAGGTCATAAATATGCAAGCTTTTTTTGGCTTTTTTATTTAACATTAATAAAAGCCTCCCAGATGTCACTTAAAAATTAAAGTTTGAATAATAAATATTTGCTTTACATTTACTTTAATGAATAAATGGAAAATAAAATCTTAGAATAGTTAAAATCTAAAAGAACATTCCTTTCATGCAGGCAGACGCATGTTAGGTTACCCTGCAGACCATCAGCTACTCATTGGTGGTCTCAGCTTATAGTTACTTCAGTAACTCACTAGAATGCTATATCCTTGAGAATATGCATATATCCCATCACATTAAAAAAAGTGTATGGATGATGTCATCAAGGCAGTTGCACTAGTTGGAAGGAATCCTTTCATAATGTATACATATATAAAATCACTACAATGTACCCTTTAACTATTTTATAATTTTATACTAGAGGCCTGGTGCATGAAATTCATTCATGGGGGGAGGGGAGGGGTGTCCCTCAGCTCAGCCTGCACCCTCTCTAATCTGGGACTGCTGGCTCCCAACCACTCACCTGCCTGCTTGCCTGATTTCCCCTAACCACTTCTGCCTGACAGTCTGATCATGCCCTAACCACTCCCCTGCAGGCCGATCACCCCCAACAGCCCTCACTTGCCTCAACAGCCCCCAACTGCCCTCCCCTTCAGGTCCAGTTGCCCCCCACTTCCCTCCCCTGCTGGCCTGCTTGGTCCCAACTACCCTTCCCTGCAGGCCTGGTCACTCCCAACTGCCCCCACATGGGCCTGGTTCCACCCCCCCCAAAAAAAAAAAATTAAAGAAAAAAGCCCTCTCCTGCCCTAACTGGTTTGGTTTGGTGGATAGAGCATCAGCCTGTGGACTGAAAGGTCCCAGGTTCGATTCCGGTCAGGGCATGTACTTTGGTTGTAGGCACATCCCCAGTAGGATGTGTGCAGGAGGCGGCTGTTTTTGGAACAATATAACTTAAATACATTTACCCTGATTTCCAAAATTTCTAATATGTGGAATAAAACTTTTAAATAAAAATATGATTGTTACCACCAGGAAAAGTATGTAACCATGAAAAAATGTAAGCAGTCTAGGATTAAAGATAGCTTCATAGTATGATAACTTATATCAGCCTGCATATAACTTGGAAGCACTATCACCTATATTCATTCAATTGGTCAGTCAATCCTTTAACAATTATTTGTTGAGCACTTTCCATGTTCCAGGTACTGTTTAAACATTGAGTACGTAGTAGTGAACAAAATAGACAACTACCTGCATTAGTGATGCTTATATTCTAGAATACTGGGAGGTAGACAAAATTTAAGTAAGGTAGGGGTTACTAAAAAAAAGTCTGTTTGCCACCACTCTATGACATAGACATAAGAGATATGGGGTTCAAAATGATTAAAGAAAAAACAATCTCCCTGTAACAGAAGATATCATACTGGCCAAACAATGAATTTCAGCAACACTTATCTTATTGCAGAACTACACAGTTTAGCACAGTAGAATATGAGTTAAACTAGTGTGAGCTGTAAAAATAGAGACTATACTTTAGTGCAAGTTTTGTGCAATTACTGAATGAAAGACTAGTAGTTCTCAGCTGTTGGCATATATCTTAATATAAAAAAATCATCTAGAGCATGCATTAAAAACTTACCAACTGAAAGAAGGGTCAAGAGAGCAGAGTAGGAAAACCCTGAGTTCAACTCCTCCCACAGACACATGAAAACTATAGGTACACATAAAACAACCATATCTGAGAACAACCTAAAAACTAGTAGAACAAATTGTCTACAAATCTACATACATAAAAGCCTAATATGCAAAGTGTCCCCTCAGGAGTTTGACCAACCAGAAGTTCAATCACTTGCTGTAACATGCACTGACCACCAGAAGGTGGCACGGAATGAAGGGAGGCCCAGCCAGCAGCTGGCAGCTGGTAGGGACCCTACCTGTACATGAATTTCATGTATTGAGCCTCTAGTAAAGATAAAGATACATCAACTTGGTTAGGAGGGACAGATATGAAGTCTAATCAGGACCCAGAATCCCCAGGGCACCAACCCCACAAGCAGGAGAGATATCACATCCATGGAGGTCCTGCCTGAAAAGCAAAGGGTCTGAACCCCATAGGGGGCTCCTCAGTCCTAGTGATCTGTACCAGGAAGAGGAGTACTCAGCATATCTGGCTTTGAAAACCAGCAGAGCAAAAAGGCTGTAGGAGACTCCACTCTTAAAGGGCTATTGCACAAATTAACTTGCTCTGAGTTCCAGCACAGAGGCAGCAGTTTATAAAGCACCTGAGTCATATGTGAAGGATATACATTGATTAATTTTAGAGCTTATGTCTAAGAGGTAAAGATCTTTTGGAATTGTCTCCATGGATGGAGTGCTGGTAGACATCACTTTTTTTTTTACCTCCCTACCACTTAAATATTCCATCTCTTGAGGGTGACATTTCTGATCTCCCTATTAATCTTGCTATCTCCATTTGCCCCACCTTGGGGTTCATCTGAGAGTAAACCCCACCAAACTATCCCAACTGGCTGGCACCCCTCCAAAGTGACTCCCATGTCACCATACTCAGTGGTTGGACCACAGCCAACAACTGTATCTCTCCAAAGTAGACATTCAAGTTTAGGAAGCACAAAGAGTCTTAAACAAGGTGAACCCCCAAAACAGTCACAGCATAATTAAAATATCAAAAGTTGTCTGGCAGGTGTACTCAGTGGTTGAGCACCAACATATGAAATAGGTGATCACAGTTGGATTCCTGATCAGGGCACATGCTTGGCTGTGGGCTTGATCCTCAGTAGGGGGCATGCAGGAGGCAGCTTATCAATGATTCCCTCTCATCATTTATGTTTCTATCTCTCTCCCTCTCCCTTCCTCTCTAAAATCAAAAATATATTTTTTAAAAGTTCAAAATAAAAAGAGAATCTTAAAAGCAGCACAAGAAAACAACTAGTCACATACAAGTGAACCACCATGAGATAATCAGATGATTTTTCAGCACAAACTTTATAGACCAGAAGGTAATGGTACTATATATTCAAAATGATGAATGGAGAAAGCCTACAATAAAGAATACCTTACCTAATGAGATTATCGTTCAAAATTTAAGGAGAAATAAAGTGTCCCAGGCAATCAAAAGCTAAAAGAGTTCACCCCACTGAACTGGCATTACAATAAATATTAAGGGAATGTTTTTAAGAAAAAAGGAAAGACCAAAACAAAAAATAAGAAAATATATTTTGAAAAATCTCACTATTAAAGACAAACATAAAAAATGTAATGAATCAACCATTTATAAAACTAATATGAATGTTAAAAGAAAGAGTATAAAAATAACTAAAGCTAAAATAATCAGTTAAGGGATACACAAATGAATGTAAAATGTGACATCAAAAACATAAAAAAATAAAAAGGGAAACTGTTTAGGGTCTTTTGTGGTTTCACACAAATTCTAAAATTTGTTCTAGCTTTGTGAGAACTCATTGTTATTCTGATAAGAACTGTATTAAATATATAGATTGCTTTGAGTAGCATGAACATTTTAATGATATTAATACTTCCAGTCATGAGCACAATATGCTCTCACATTTATTTGTCTTGTCATCAATTTTTTTTCACCAATGTCATAGTTTATAAGCACAGGTCTTTCACCTCCTTGGTTAAATTTATTCCTAAGTACTTTATTCTTTTTGATGCAATTGTAAGTGGTGTTGTTTTATTAATTTTTCTTTTTGATAGATTGTCATTAGTGTATAGAAATGCAATAAATTTCTGTATATTAATTTTGTGTCCCACAACTTAATTGAATTCATTTACTAATTCTAATAGTTTTTTTGTGGACTCTAGGGGTTTTTTTATATGTAATACCATGTCATCAGCAAATAGTGATTGTTTTACTTCTAACTTTCCAATTTGGATGCATTCTATGTCTTTTTCTTTTCTGGTTGTTGAGGCTAAAACTTGCAATACTATGTAATCTAATAAAAGAGTAATATGCAAATTAACCACCACTCTGAGCCACCTAAGCCACGCCCACCAGCCAAGCCATGCCCACCAGCCAATCAGAGCGACTGTATGCAAATTAACCCAGCCAACAGGAGGCTTCTGTTGCACCAGTGATGGAATTGAAACTGCCTGCATAGACCAGCCAGGCCTCTGCTCAAGGCAACAATGTTTCTATTATAGAAGCCATGGAACTGAAGCAAACAGGGGGCTTTGTTGCCTGACTAGGCCTTGGCTGAAGGCAACAAAGTTTCAATTATAGAAGATAAATAAACCTGAGAAACCTGATTCCAGCCAGCCTGGCTGGGACATTGGGTCAATGGGAGTTGTGGGCAGCCTGAAAATGACCCTCAGCCCCTCAACCAGGCTGGCCACACCCCCATGGGGTGAGGGTACCCACTGGGGGGCTTGGACAGCCTGAAAACAGCCATCAGCCTCACCCAGGCTGGCCAGGCATGCCAGCAGGTGGACATCCCTCAAAGGGTCCCAGACTGCGAGAGGGCACAGCCTGGGCTGAGGGATCCCCTGAGTGCACAAAGTTTTGTGCACCTGGCCCCTAGTGTTCAATAAAAGTGGTGAGAGTGGGCCTCCTCATCTTATTCTGGGCCTTAGAAGAAAATCTTTTAGGTTTTCACTATTGAGAATGATGTTAGCTGTGGGTCTGTCATATATGGCCTCTATCATGTTGAAGTATGTTCCATTTATACCCACTTTGTTAAAAGTTTTTATCATAAATGGATGTTTAATTTTGTCAAATGCTCTTTTTTGTATCTATTGAGATCATCATATGATTTTTATCCATTGTTGTTAATGTGGTATATCACATTGATTGATTTGCTGCTAGATTAGTATTCCTAATGCACCATCTCACCGTGCTACTCTGTGTGAAAAAGTCTTTCATAGTTCTCTACTAGCTGAAGTGTAGTGTCTGTGTTATCTAAGATATCTATATATCTATATATCTGCTAAGACTTGATATATACTATTAACAATCAAAATGAAATACTTATTGTTCCATATTCATATATATTGTTCACCACATTCCTTTCTACTATAATGTAACTAACTCCTTCCCCTATTTTTCAAATTCACAATCCCTCCTATTCTTAGGAATCAACTGAAATATTATTTCACCAATGAAGTTCTCCCTACTAAAACAATTTATTTTCCTTAGCATAAATAGTTTTTCTGTATTTTGCACATGCAGTATTCTCTCTTTGAGTGAATCTCTTAATTTTGGATACTCCAAGGTTCAATCTCTGATCACCTCCTCTTCTTTACCTGCACTCACTCTTTTGGTGAGCCACCCAACCTCATTGCTCTAAATACCATTTATTTGCCAAGGACTCAAAAATTGACTCATCTTATCTAGTCTTCTCCTCAGTGTCTCAAATTTATGTAACCAACTGCCAACTAGATATTGTCACAAGAATTTTTAACAGACTTTCCAAATATGGCATGTCCAAAATTAAACTGATCTTCCACCCCAAATTGCTCTTTCCTACCTCAGGGGATAAGAACACCATCCTTGCAGTTGCCCAAGCCAAGAACTTGAGATTATCTTTTATATATTCTTCCTCTCACAAATCCTGTCTAGTCCTTCAGGAAATCCTCTTGTCTCTTTCTTCAGATTTTATCTAAAACTAAATTACTTCCCAATAATCCCCTTGCAATCACATAGTCTTATTTATCATTATTTATTTCCTTGTGTGGATTTTTGTAACATCCCTCTAACTAACCACTAAGCTTCTATTCTTGTCACTGATACAGTAGGTAATAATTTGCAAAGACCAATGTGAATTATGATTGCCATTACCTCTCTAACCTCATCATTTACTTCTTTCTCCCTTGATCATTCTACTCAAACTGTACTGGTCTCTTTACTAGTACTGATATATACTATCCTAACTCAACCATGAGGCATTTTCAGTGACTGGTTCATATGTCTGGAATTTTTTTCAAAATATTCTTATTACCAAAGTAGTCACTTCTATCAAGTCTTTATATAAATACCACACCTTTGCCATAAGGCCTGTTTTAACCACTATATTTAAAATTTCACCTCTCCTACCCTATACTCTTGATCACTTTTACTTGTTTCATTTTTTAATCCATATTAATTATTGCCTTCTAATATACTATTTAACTTATTTATGTGTATTTTCATCTATTTCTATTAGAACCTAAGACCTACAATAGCAGGTATTTTAGTATGTTTTGATCACAATATATCTCAAGTGCCTACATTATCTTGAATAAATGACTTACCCTACTTTATTTTATTTTTTAAAAATCTTTATTGTTCAGATTATTACAGTTGTTCCTCTTTTTTCCCCCATAGCTCCCCTCCTCCCAGTCCCATCCCATCCTCTGCCCTTAACCCCTCCCCCACTGTCCTTATCCATAGGTGTAGGATTTTTGTCCAATCTCTTCCTGCACCCCAACACCACTCTCCCCCTGAGAATTGTCAGTCCTCTCCCTTTCTATGCCCGATTCTATTCTATTCACCAGTTTATTCTGTTCATTAGATTTTTTATTCACTTGATTTTTAGATTCACTTGTTGATAAATATGTATTTGTTGTTCATAATTTTTATCTTTACTTTTTCTTCTTCTTCCTCTTCTCAAAGGATACCTTTCAGCATTTCATATAATACTGGTTCAGTGGTGATGAACTCCTTTAGCTTTTTCTTGTCCGTGAAGCTCTTTATCTGACCTTCAATTCTGAATGATAGCTTTGCTGAGTAAAGTAATCTTGGTTGTAGGTTCTAGCTATTCATCACTTTGAGTATTTCTTGCCACTCCCTTCTGGCATGCAAAGTTTCTGTTGAGAAATCAGTTGACAGACGTATGGGTTCCCCCTTGTAGGTAACTGACTGCTTTTCTCTTGCTGCTTTTAAGATTTTCTCCTTCTCTTTTGCCCTTGGCATTTTAATTATGATGTGTCTTGGTGTGGTCCTCCTTGGATTCCTTTTGTTTGGGATTCTCTGTGCTTCCTGGACTTGCAAGTCCATTTATTTCACCAGGTAGGTGAAGTTTTCTGTCATAATTTCTTCAAATAGGTTTGCAATATCTTGCTCTCTCTCTTCTTCTGGCACCCCTATAATTCTGATGTCCGTATGCTTGAAGTAGTCCCATAGGCTCCTTACACTATCTTCATATTTTGGGATTCTTTTTTCTTTTCTGGTTGTTTTTTGTTTTTTCATATTTCAAATCTTTGACTTGATTCTTGTGATCCTCTAGTCTGCTGTTGGATCTCTGTTTATTATTCTTTATTTCAGTCAGTGTATGCTTAATTTCTAGCTGGTCCTTTGTCATATCCTTGAGGGTCTCACTAAATTTATCAGCGGATTCTAGAAAGTTCTTTAAAAACCTTATAACTGTGGTTTTGAACTCTAGATCCAGTCGTCTGCTTTCCTCCATTTCTGTCATTTGTGATCTGTTTCTTTGTCTCCTGTGTTGATAGAGTGGCTTTCTGTGCTAGGTGTCCTATAGGGCCGAGTGGCTCAGCCTCCCCAATTACCTGAGGTGGACACTATTGGCGCACCCATTTGTAGGCTTTGTGCACAGTCTTGTTGTAGTTAAGCCTTGATTTTGGTTGGTATCACTGGGAGAAATTGACCTCCAGGCCACTTGGTTGTGAGAATCAGCTGTGTCTACCGTTAGAGAACTTCTGTGCTGGAGATACCCTTATGGGGCAAGACTTGCTTCAGTGGGGCTTTGGTGGTCACTGAGTCTGCCCCCTGAGTGTGTCCCTTATAAATCTGAGGAGTTGTAATCTGGGTGGTCTCACTCTGACCACTAGGTACACTGGCTCTTGGATCTCTAAGGAGGTGCTAATTTTAGCCTCTGCCTGAGGCTACCCAGCCTTTTATATGCACAAACCTCTGTGATCAGCTTATGTGGAGCAGGGTCTCAGGGTATTAATAAGGTGGAGCACACAGTTATGGCTGATCTTCAGCCCAGCCCTAAGAGGCCCTGGGTCTCAGTGTCCCTCGGTAACTGCTGCAAGCACCACTGAGAGAAAGCTGCCCTAGAGTTTCTCCTGATGCCAGATAGTCCAGTTTCTCCTCATATGAGTCTGGTTCCCTAGAAACTCACCCAGAACTGGAGTTCAGAGCCGTCAGGAGCTTGTGACTCCCTCCTGATTGAAAAAGACAACCGCATCCTCAGTTGCCAGCCCTTTCCTCCAACACTCCATACCTCTGTACTTTACTTCCGCACCTCCTCTGAGTCTCAGTCTCTTTCTAGTTGTAGAATTTCTACTCAGCCAGCCTTTTTGTGGTTCTGGGTGGTGTCCGTTTTTTCTTTTCATTCTAATTTTCAAGTGGTTGTGTGAGGCAGCAATTTCAGGTGTTTACCTATGTTGCCATCTTGGTTCTCTGACTTACTCCTTTTAATCTATTTTATATAGGATACTTTAGTGGGCATTATTGATGTATATCTTATTCCATGAAGAAAAGATCAATGTCTGATTCATTTCTGTTAACCACATCTTCATCCATAATATTCTACATCTTGCTTTGCACATAATAGGTAAGTTTTGTACTATATAAAATTAAGGACGTTTAACAATTTTAAAAGGGATAAATTAATTTTAGTGTATGAGTGTTTCACTAAAATGAGAGTTAACAGATATCCTTTCCACATTTAATAAAGAACTAAAACTAGGGACTGAAAATCCACTGAGAAATGCAGGATCTGTCTACCTCTTGGAGGAGCCAGATATTTGTTCATCTCTGGTTCTCTCCTTATTTGCCACATTTCTCTTTCTACCTCTTCTAGCCCCCAATAGCATCCCTACTTCTCTTTGCTTCTTCGGACTCATAACAAAAGATGACTACCCATGAATAATGCTGCAATGAACATATGGAAACAACCAAAGTGTCCCACCATAGAGGACTGGATAAAGATGTGTTACATCTACAAATTGAATACTACTCAGCCATAGCAAAGGATGAAATAGTGCCATCTGCAACAACATGGATGGACCTTGAGGACATTATGCAAAGTGAAATAAGTCAGTCAGATAAAGCTAAGAACTATATAATTTCACTCATATGTGGGATATAAAACCGAAACTCATGGACACAAACAAAAATGTGGTGATAGCCAAAGGTAAGGGGTGGAGAGAGAACGGGATCCTAATACAAGGTGACAGGAGGAGATTTGTTTTTGGGTGATGGGCACACAGATCTTAAAACATAGAAACCCACACTTAAGACCTATATATTCATGTTGATTAATTTCACCTCAATAAATTTATAAATAAAATGTATGAACTAGTAGAGAGAGAGAGAGAGAGAGACATGACTGCCCACAGTTCACAGTTCCCTGGCTTAATATGGGACCCATTTCAGTTTCAAGGGCTTTGGCTTAGCTAACAGGAACCATATAAATTTATTATGACAAGTTTTATTCCAACCTTTTCCTGACCATTTAAATGGCCTATGCAATAGGTCCAAATCTCCTATTTCAGGAAACCTGCTCAGTTCAGCAGATATTGCCAATAGAGCAACTAAACTCACTTAAGCAAGTAATAAAAGGAATCTTGACTAGATTGAAAAATTCATTCTGACTAATTAAATCGATTTCTTTGTCCAATTTATCATTCATTCTCTTTAAATAGCTGTGTCAATTTATTTTGTCTTACTATAAGATTTATGACCTTCCATGTTTATAGTAGAAAGAAATGGAAAGACAAGGCTAAAGGAAAGTTTCAAGCCCAACAAGCAAAAAGTATAGTTGCCCAACTTTCACTTAAGTCAATGTTAAACCTTTAGGCTAAATATATATAGTTATAGTTTTTTTTTAAAAAAAATCACTATGGACTAAATCCTCAAACTTTTATTTCCTTATAAAGATTCATTTTCTTGTCATTGCCTCTATGTCTTTTTTAAAGATACTAGCTTCCAGCTTTCTACACAAGCCCTGGGAGAAAACACTATTTAGCAAAAAATTGCAACAAAATCTCTTTGATATTTCTTTCTACTTTTCTTTTATTTATTCTAATTTTTTTTTAAAAAAATGGTGTTTTGCAACTAGATACAGCAATAGAGAATGCTTATGATTAATGTCATTGCTCATCTGAAGGTTGAACTATCTCGGTGCCTTATTTTTCCACTCAACACACTTGGATGCAGGTTTAAACCATGACCATAAATCTCTGACACTCCTCCCATTGATAGGTGGGATCCATGTCCTCTCCCCTTGAACTGGGCCAAAGTTGTGCCTGCTTTGACCAATATAATAAGCTATGTGACTTCCAAAGGTCTGTCATTAAAAATCTATGGGATTTCCACCTTCTTCATTAGAACACTTGTGCTTGGAGCCCTGATCAACTATGGAAGGAGCCCAGGCTGAGTGCAGTCATGTAGCTTTCCCCAGTCATCATTTGTAGTTGAGGCCATTCTTCCATCTCATCCACGGGGTCCGATACATGAGCAAAGAAGCTGGAAAGGGAATCCTGCATCCCAAACTGTTTCAGCCTCCAGTGAATCATCCTCTGTCACCAAATCATCTCCTGAGCATAATAAAATGGTCCCAGCTTTACACTCCGAAGTTTTGTGGTAGTTTGTTATGTAGGAATAAATAACTAAAACACATTTCAAGGCAGTGGCTGCTTCTTTTAACTTGCGAACAACCTCTCCACTAACAAAACATTTATACCCACTTGTTATTTGTAAAGGGTCTGATCAACTTCACAGTAAGATATTAATACGTGATAATGCATTATAAGCCTATGACCTCCAGCTACTCATTATAAAATGAAGAGCATGTGCATTTTAACCTCCTGGGTCCCTTTCATTTTGGGCCTGTCTAGTACTGACAAGCAGTGTCTGTCCTTAACTTAGAACCCTGAAATACCAACGGTGGTACTTTTCGGGAGATATATTTCCAAATATTTAACATAGAATGTCTCACATCTATAATTAGGTTGTCATCTTTATCAGTTTTCTCCATGATTAACTCTAGTTTAGAGACTACATCAATTCCACAGTTCTAAAGGGAGAAATAGATTTTACATCTCTTCCTTAATTACTCTTTAAAAAGTTATGTGATTTCTTTGGATAAAAGATCGCGATAGTTTTCATTTTCATAATAATGTATAGAAGCACAATATTCTCAGAACAATACTAACACCAGTAAGTGGGTAGAATATTAGACAGAGAAATATTTCTGGTATTTGCTCTGAAAGGCAAAAAGAAGAGCCTGAACAACAGACCCTACAGAAATACAGAGGATTGTAAAAGAATACTATGAACAACTCTACTCCAACAAACTGGACAACCTTGAGGAAATGGACATATTCCTAGAAAAGTACAACATTCCAAAACTCAATCAGGAAGAATCTAAAAATCTCAATAGGCCAGTCACTATGGAAGAAATTGAAGCAGTAATAAAAAAGCTCCCAGCAAACAAAAGCCCGGGGCCAGATGGCTTCACAGGGGAGTTTTACCAAACATTTAAGGAAGATCTAAAACCTATCCTCCTCAGACTATTCAAAAAAATTTAAGAGGAAGGAACACTTCCAGACTCATTCTATGAAGCCAGCATTACCCTAATACCAAAACCAGACAAATACAACACAATGAAAGAGAATTATAGGGCAATATCCCTCATGAACATAGATGCCAAAATCCTCAACAAAATCCTAGCAAATCAGATCCAACAGTACATCAGAAAGATCATACACCACAACCAAGTAGGATT
>PVJC01028218.1:0-22716 GCA_004026665.1 Murina feae
GAGTGGACTGACAATTTTCTGGGGTTAAGGGTGTTGGGGAAGTGTGAAGAGACTGGACAATAATTGTACACCTATGGATGAGGACAATGGGGGGGCAAAGTCAGAGGTTGGGGTGGGAAATGGGAGGAGGGGAGCTATGGGGGATAAAAGAGGAACAACTGTAATAATCTGAACAATAAAGATTTAAAAAAAAAAAAAAAAAAACCTGATACCAACAATGCTGATTGTAATTTTAACAGAGAAGTACAAACAATATAAACCTAAAGAAATGGAGGATTGAGTTGTGGCCACCATCATTTATGTTCATATATCTTTGACAAGTTTCATAAAGATTCTTCATCTGTGAAACAGGAATAATAACTGTCCTACTTTCCTCGTAAGGTTGCTTCTTTCCTTATAAGATAGAAATCCAATCCACAAATGTATGTGAATGTGCTCTGTAAATATAAAGATTTACTTTAATGGTAGGGATTATTCCATATTATGAAAAGTTGATTTTTCCTCACAAACATCTATACTTGGAAAATCCCCAGAAATAATCATTGAAAACATTAATAAAAATGGACACAGACAATGTGTGGTGAAGGACACTGGTGGTCCAGAAGCAGGGCAGAGTGAGGCAAAGGGGAGAAATGGGGGACATCTGTAATATCCTCAACAATAGAAATAAATTCAAAAATAGTTTTCCTTTCTCTCAGAGCTCTTCATTGGACTGTTTATAAAATGCTTCATGAGGACAATTGAGGGTCTGAGGCTAGCCTGTAAACAAGTAAACTCTAAATTTACTGGAGTCCCAGTGCACAGCATTCTTGCACCAGTGGGGAAGGTTCCTCATTCAGGCCTGTGCCCTCTCACAGTCCCAGATTCCTTGGGGGATGTCTGACTGCCAACTTAGTGTGGGGAGTGGGACTAAGCTGCAGGTAGACATCCCCTGAGGGGTCATTAATGCTGCCTAGAGGCAGGAGAGGCTACCAACCCACTGCTGCACTTGCCAGCTGTGAGCTTGGATTCTGGTTGAGTGGCACTCCCCCTGTGTGAGTGCACTGACCACCAGGGGACAGCTCCTTTGTTGAGCATCTACCCCCCTGGTGGTCAGCACTCATCATAGCGACCAGTTGTTCCACCATTTGGTCAATTTGCATAATAGCCTTTTATTATATAGGATTACTGACTTAATGGATTTAACTGACTGCTGGTTGGCTATTAGACTAAATTGGAAACCATTTAAATAGGTTCAAATTGTCACTCCAATGAAGACACTACATGGTCTACCCTTTGAAATGAAGACAATTTCTCCTCCCTTAAAGGAGAATGAACCTAGCATATGAGCATAAGATAAAACAGCATAGGTATAGAGCATCTATTGCACATTATTAGGGAGCTCGTATGTGTAAATATTACAAAGGTAGGGGTGTTAATAGTAGAAATATAAGCAGAGCTTTACGTGTGCTTCTGTCAGTTGAAAATTATAATTGTGCAGGAGATGGAGTTTGGTATAATTTGCAGCCATGAGAAGCCAGAGACAGCTTTTAAATACATTGCCAAGTTTAGGGATAATAAGGAGTTAACATTTGTGAATAGAAGGTAATACTGAAGGGGATTCAACAAAATTTACTAATCATGAATTTGTTTGTCTGTGCTTATGATCAGAAGACTTCAGTATATTCTTATACTCCATGTATACAAGAACATGATTTATAATAATGAGCCTTCTTTGTAGTTGTTTTACTTATGAATGGTATAAATCAAATATATTGTGTGAAAAACAGTTACAGTATTAAGAGTGTACCTCAAACCTGAGTAAGCATGGATCAGTCAAGGTACTATTATAAATCCCTTGCAAAGTAACTCTTTCCTTTTTCTCATTCTATTATCTCCCTTTAACAAAGCACCATCCAAAGGCTCTACAGAAACACATAACAAAAATTGGAATAATTTCACATACTTATGTAGAACAGATTAAAGGCTACTACCTATAAATAATTTCCAACTTTCAGCACATTTATTAGTCAGGGTAATGTTTACATGTATTTCAAAACTTGTCATGTCTTCATTTGAATTTATTTTTAACATATTTCTATTATTTTCAGAGAAGAGGGGAGGAGAGATAGAAACATCAATGATGAGAGAGAATCATTGATCTGCTGTCTCCTGCACATCTCCCACTCAGGATTGAGCCTACAATTGGGCATGTGCCCTGATTGGAAATCCAACTGTGACCTCCTGATTCATAGGTCCACACTCAACCACTGAGCTGCACCAGCTGGGCTTCTTTGAATATAAGCAAAAACTAAGTTATCTCAGCTCAAGGTTATCTGTCAGTATGAGACAATGGGTTGTAATCACAATATATACGAGCTGGTATGTTTTAGGAGAGACATAGGTTCATTCAATGTTATAAATAATTAGAGGCCCAGTGCATGAAATTCTTGCACTGGTGGGTGGTGTCCTTCAGCCCAGCCTGCACCCTCTCTAATCTGGGACCCCTCAGGGGACTTCAGACTGCCAGTTTAGGCCAGATCCCTGTGGGAATGTGGACATTCCCACAGGGATCTGGCCTAACCTGGCAGTTGGAGATCCTTCTCACAATCCAGGGCTACAGGATCCCAACAGCTTGCCTGCCTGCCTGCCTGCCTGATTGCCCCTAAGTGCTTCTGCTTGCCAGCCTGATAACCCCCAAACCACTCCCCTGTTAGCCTGATCAATGCCTAAATGCTCTCCTGCTGGCCCGGTCACCCCTAACTGCTCTTCCCTGCCAGCCCGGTATCCCTTAACTGACCTCCCCTGCTGGCCTGGTTTCCCCAAATGCCCTCTGCTGCCAGCCTGGTCACCCCTAACTTCCCTCCCCTGCTGGCTTGGTCACCCCCAACTACCCTCCCCTGCAGGTCTGGTTTCCCCCAACTTTACACCCCTTCTGGCCTGGTCACCCTTAAGTTCCCTCCCCTGCTGGCCTGATCACCCACCACTGCCCTCCTCTGCCAGCCATCTTGTGGCTGTGGGCACTGTCATCTTTGAGGACAGGGCAGTCAATAAGCATATTTCTTCATTATTGGCTGTGGGCACTGTCATCTTTGAGGGCTGGACAGTTACTTAGCATATTCCCTCCTTATTGCCTGTGGGTGCCACCATCTTTGAGGGTGGGACAGTTAATTAGCATATTCCCTTCTTATATTGGAAAGGTGTAGCCATCTTTGCAATGGCACGAGGGTCAATTAGCATATTCCTTCTTTATTAGATAGGACTAGAAGCCTGGTGCACAAATTTGTGCATGGGTGGGGTCTAGCTGGCCCTCCCTTATTGGGCTGATCAGGCTGGGCCAGCTGGAGGGAGGGACCACGGGGGTTGGCCAGCCAGCTTTGCCCCCATTTGGAGTGGGGGGGATAATCAAAGGTGGGGCTAGCTGGGGGGAATGGCTGGCAGCAGTTGGCTGGCTCACTCCGCCCCTGGGTTGAACTCCTGGTCAAGGGAACAGTTTGTATATTAGCCTTTTATTATGTAAGATGAGAGTTCTCTTCAAGGTCTAGAGGCTTTAGTGAATACTTAATTATCTGGCACTACAAAAAGAAAACCTGACCTCTTATCGATTATGGTAATTTCCCAAATTTATTCTCCTCCATTTACAGAACTTAGCTATTACCATTCACATAGCACTAAGAGCCGTACAATACTGCAATGTGGCAGTTATACTGAAGGAGATAATATGAGCAGACTCTTGTATTTTCAATCCCACAGTGATGGTTACTAAATAAGATTATAAACTATTATATATCACCGAGGATATATCAAGTACAAAATAATATTCTATTGATATAATTTCTTCTAAAATTTCAGGCCACTCACTCTAAATCTTATAAACATCAGACTCCAGTTAATAGTGCCTAAGGTAAAATGGCAGTCTATTGTGTTTACCAACTATTAATGTGGTACACAGTTATATTAATAAACATTTAAACTTCATGAATATTCCATAACCAGTTTTTAGGGAAGTTTTTATTTCTGAACAAAAGTTTTTTTAGTCCTATTATTTATTTTAAAATTAAAACTGTTGGTGATATTCTTCCCTCAGGACCACATTTGGCTTAAGTTATTGTTAGTGACAAATACAGATGTTTGCCAGGTATTAAAAACTACAAAGTTATTTCATATTGAACAATGTATCTTTGAATGATGAGTAACATTACTTTAAATGATATTTTTTTGCCAGAGTTGCTTGGGCTAAAGATAGAATTAATACATTTGTATAAATTGTGGATTCACTACTGAAGGATTATAAAAAATATATTCTGTTGCACTTAAGCCTAAAATTATTAATATACTTAAAATATGCCATATTTTCAGCAGAAAAACTATGAATTGTTTAAAATACTATCATAAATCACAACTAATCCACTAAATATGCAATTGAAGCAGCAATAGAAGAAAGAAAACACTGCTGGGCAGATAATCTGTCACTAAGTCAAACATTTCCATTTTTAATGAGATGAATGACTAAAGACTTTCAAGGTCTCTAGTACAGAATTCAAAATTGAATTCTTTTTCCAAGGGGACAACCCTTCATGTGCTGTCATTTTGGGGTTTTTTCTGTATTAGTATATAAATTCATTTTGAAAGGCATACCTCCATGACTTTTTTTTTTAATGTGAGTCTCTATGTTTCAATTTAGCTGTAAAAGACATTCAATCAGGTATTCCTTACCTTGTTTTTGTAGTCACACATAGTTGTAAATGGAAATATACCTGCGGACTCTTATTCCTAAATCCCCAAACCATCTTTTAAGTCAGATTTAATTTAGTAGTTGTCTAAGGTCACCAGATGTTTTTCATTATGCAAGATAATCTTGGATTTCAACTTCATATCCTGTTCTCATTGGTATTTTCTGTCCTCATGGGGCCTGGCTCCTTTCCAGACCTACATAACACTACTCTGGAGCAGCACAATTATCCACCCTGTGCAGGATGTTTTCTTCTAACCTGTATCAAAAATCATTTGATAGGAGAAGATGGTTCTTATTTCCTGAAATAAAGTACAAAATCTGAACTACCTTAATGACTCCTTAATATCTTTTCACTTCTATCTTTCTTCTTACCCATTTTTTCTTATTCAGAAAAAGTGATATTGCTACGGTAAGGATCTTGGAAACTTTGAGCTGAGCCAGTATTAATAGGAATCAGAGCACAGTCTAAGTAAAAATTTCAAAACCAAACATTCATACGACGGGCAATTAGGACTTGTGGTTGAGATTTTAGGCTTGCAAACACAGGATTTAATCAGGATCTGAAGTGAAGCAGATGCAACAAATAGGAAGTGAGGTCATAAACATACAAGATGGCCAATAGACAAGCCAACATCACATAAAAGGTAGGGTTCAATCTCACAGATTGATATATGGTAGGGACAAAAGCTGGATCACTAACTGACAGCAGATAGAGCACTATGTGGCTTCTTATTTTCTACATGAAATTGAGGTGTGTACAACTTCCTTATTCCAAGGTATTTGTCTTCTCTTTGGGGTCTTGAGAACTATTGGGAGAAGAGGAATGTAATAGCAATACCCTGAAATCTTGTCACTCTGATGTCTTCACAACTTCAATTTTAAGTAGAGTCAACTTTGTTGCAGTCCAATAAAAACCACCCATCTGACAGAAGCAAAAGCTGCAATATAAATATAAGCACAAAAAGGAATTCTATATCCTTGTGCCTCATTTCTCCCACATAGCACTTCTCTCTGATGCACACAGATAATCCATCCCTAACTCATCTCTTATGTCACCTCAAAACAGAGTTTACCAAGTTTATCTTTGACCTCTTTTCCTTAATTATCTCCTATTTAATATTCCTGAACCCTTAACTGAAGCTAGTTGCTTCGGGATCTTATCTCTTTCTTATACCATATGTTCCTAGCCAAAGCATCTCCTTAATCCTGACATATATACCTATCTGGGACTTAACCAGGTCAGTATTTCTCAAGTGATCCATCTTTGTATCATTTTCAAGTCTTCATTTAATCTTAAACATCTCCCTACTTAGGGTGACTGAGGGAAAATGGAATATGCTTAAAGTTTCAGGGGATGGTAGAACATAGAATATCTGGAAGAACAAGGAGCTGGTAATATTTAAAAACTGAATCACAGACATTTTATTTTGATAAAATGCAAATATTAGGCTTGTTCTGGCTGTTAGTTTTGATGAGTTTATCTCTTTATCAGATTAAAATAATTCATTTTGTGGTTTTACTGGTTTCTCAGATACTGTGTTACCCAAATCATACTTCTTAACTGTAATAAATGTTGGTCAAATCATTAACTTACTCATGTGTCATGCTAAAACAAAACCTTCTTCCTAGATCCAAACCATTCAATGTGAAGGTTAATTGATGTGACTAAACATTCAGCTATTCCACTATTTTTTAACTCATTGTAACACTTTCTGTTATACTGTTGTTCTCTCAAGGAAGGCACTGGTTTGGAATGCTTTTAAATGGAATTGATCAGTGATATTGGGATTGGGTAAACACAATCCAAGACTAGGAGTTCCTAGCACCTGTCTGTAGATGGATAAGGTAAACACACTATCATAGTTTCAGTATTTTGTATGTTTTCAGTTCATCTGATTTGGAAAGTAGCAAAAAGTAGAATTACAAACATATTCATTATGCATCCACAAAGTGCACCTAAAATACTTTTAAAATTTGACATGAAAGTTAAAATCAATATAGGTATAATATTCCAATTTACAAACATTGTTACTGGGGTCATTTTGGAAAGAACTGTTGGTCTAATTTAAGTCCCTTTATTATTTTTACTGAGATCTAATAAACATGCTTTTGTATGATGGATATACAGAAATTCACTATACTATTTGTAGCTTAGCTTATAAATTCTACTTTACCTGAATTTGGTATCAATAAGAATGAGAAGGACCTAAGTAATAAATTCTGCAGTATTCAAAATCATCCAGTTCTTTTGTAGGTGGATCTCACTTTAAGGAAAAATGACATGCAAATTTAGCTTTAAAAATAAATTACAGATGACGTTTTACTTTAAACAGTTTATATTTTACAAAAATTACTATTGCTATTAGATACCTTATTAAAATCAATTTATATGCAAACAAATGGGACTATATCAAATTAAAAAGTATTTTTGCATAGTGAATGAAGCCATCATAAAACTGAAAACTCAACCTACTGAATAAGAGAGTATATTTGCAAATGGTATATTCAATAAGGGTTTAATATCCAAAATATATAAAGCACTCATGAAATTTTTTAAAAATCCAATGGAAAAAATGGCAGAGAACTTGAATAGACCCTTCTCCAAAGAAGATATACAGATGGTCAACAGACATATGAAAAAATGCTCAATATCACTAATCATCATGGAAATGCAAATCAAAACCATAATGATGTATCTATCACTTCATATCTGTCAAAATACCTATTATCAAAAAGTCAACAAATAACAAGTGTTGGCCAGAGTGTGGAGAAATGGAAACTCTTCTGCACTGTTGGTGGCAGTGTAGAATGGTTCAGACACTATGGAAAACAGTATGGAGGTTCCTCAAAAAGTTAAAAATAAATTTCAGGTACATAGCATTATAATTTAATAACTGTATATTGTATTGTGTGCTCACCATCAAAAGTCTAGTTTCCTTCCATTACCATATATTTGAACCCCTTTCATGCTTCCTCCATCCCTCTTCCCTTCTAGTAACTACCACTATATTGTCTGTATGAGTTTGTTGCTTTTTGTTTTATATACCACATATGAGTGAAATTACAGTTATTTTCCTATTCCAACTGACTTATTTCACTTAGCATAATACTCCCAATATCCATTCAGATAGCTGCAAGTAGCAACATTTCATCTTTTATATGGCTGAGCACTATTCCATTGTATGTATATGTGTATCCACATTTACAATAAACTTGCATGTATTCTGAATCCTATATAATAAAGAGGTAATAATGCAAATTGATCATCACTCCAACACACAAGATGGCCACCCCTATGTGGTCAAAGATGGCTGCCCCATGTGGACACAAGATGGTCACCATAAGATGGCCTGCAGGGGAGGGTTGTTGGGGGGAACCTGGCCTGCAGGGGAGGGCAGTTGGGCGGGACCAGGCCACCAGGGGAGGGCAATTAGGGATGACCAGGCCAGCAGGGGAGGGTATTTAGGGGTAATAGGGCTGACAGGGGAGCAGTTAGGCGTCAATAAGGCTGGCAGGGGAGTGGTTAGGGGGTGATCAGGCTGGCAGGCAGAAGCGGTTAAGGACAATCAGGCAGGCAGGCAGGTGAGCAGTTGGGAGCCAGCAGTCGTGGATTGTGAGAGGGATGTCTGACTGTCCACTGGGATCGGGCCTAAACAGGAAGTCGGACATCTCTTGAGGGGTCCCAGATTGGAGAAGGTATAGGCTGGGCTGATGAACATACTCCCCCCAGTGCACAAATTTCTTGCACTGGGCTTCTAGTTTTGATATAAAAAGTCATCAATTAAGTGCTTTCTTTTATTAAGAAGTTAATATTTCAAAAAAAGAAGTTAAGATTTCAAAATACTTGTTTTTATTCCAACTATGATTTCCTTTCCTAGCCTGAATGTATTCATTATAATATATATATATATATATATATATATATATATATATATATATATCCACATTGACTATGTCATAGTCTAACACAACCCCCGACATAAAATTTGAAAAGTTAAGCAAAAATGCATAGGAGTCTGGCTCTTCTTTCCTACATGGCTCCTCTACCCAATGTCCAATGCTTGGAGTCGCCCTCATTAGGATACATTACTTTAACTTAAGACTTTGGTACTCTTATCAAATTAAAATAACCCTACTAGAAGAAACATGTAGCCATTAGAAGTCATTTGAATTTGTGTGAGTTGGTTTTTCAGATAGTATCCTGAAAGCTGACATAAGGAACTGAGGAGAGATTAGATACCTGGAGGAGTGTTGCTGATAAATGTAAAGAAATATGTAATTCAAACTTCACTTATTTTTAAATTTTTCTAAGTTAAATTTTAGCTATAATGATTAATGTGAAATAACTATCTTATTAGCATTTTTGGATACATAGTTCTGTGAATTTTAACACAGACATTGACTATTGTAATCACCACCATAAACAGGATACATAATAGTTCCTATATCCCAAAGACTTCTCTTATTCTGTCCATAAAAAGTAAGTCACCTTTCCTATCTTTAACCCCTTGGAAATAAGATCTTTTTTTCTCCATATAGTACCACTTTTTCCAGAATATTGTCTAAGTGTAATACGGTATATAATCTTTTGTGTCTGGTTTCTTTCACCAAACATGATACATTTGAGTTTATTCATACTGTTGCATGTGTTGATGGTTCATTCCTTTTTGTTTCTAAAAGTAATTTCATTGTGTGTTTAGAATGCATTCATTCACTTGTTTAAGGACATTTAGGCTGTTTTTACTTTTTTGGAAATTATGAATAGTACTGCTATAAATACTCATGTACAGATATTTTTTGTAAACATAAAAGTTCATTTTGAGATTGCTGGAATAAGTTTGGTAAGTATATGATTAACTTTATAAGAACCTGTCCAATTAGTTTCTAGAGTGGCTGTGCCATTTTTCATTCCTACCAGAGTATATCAAAGTGCCAGTTCCTTCATATCCTTATCAGGACTTGGTACTGTAAGTATTTTTTAATAATAGCTATTTTAATGGGTTTGTAGTCATAGCTCCCTGTGGTTTAAGTCTGTATTTCTCTAATGACTGATAATGTTTAACATCTTTATACATTCCTATTTGCCATCTGTATATCTTCTTTGGTTAAGTGTCTGTTCAATCTATTTTTAATGGAATAGTTGTTTTCTCATTATTGAGTTTTGAGAGTTCCTTATATATTCTAAATTAAAATACTTTGCTACATATGTGATTTGCAAATATTTGCTCCCACTCTGTGACTTGTATTTTAATTATTTTAGAAATGTCTCGTGTAGAGCAAAGTTTTAAATTTTCATTAATTCCAATTTATCATTTTTTATTTTATTGATCATGCTTTGGTGCTATATTCATATCATGAACTTTTGCATTTAAGGATAGACCATGTACTTGTATTACAAGAAGTAGAATGAAAGTATGCAAAGATTAATGTCAAAACACTTGGAATTCTGTCCCAGCTTTATAACCATAACCTTTGGTAAATCACTTAATTTTTTGTCTCCAATTTTTGTTCTCTAAAATGGGGATGACAGTACTTGAACTATCTATCTCAGATTTACATTCTCATAGTATAATTCCATTGCAGACATTTAGCATAAACTCAGTAAATATGTAAATGTATAAGGGACTTGCAAGGATCAATTAAGTTCATATAAGTGAATTTGAAAGTGCTATCATATGTAAGATATTATTGTTATGGAACCAAATCTAAACATAAACATAGAATTATAAATGTTTACTTTTTGAAGGAATAGTAGAGAACATATTTATATTACATTATATTAATTCCATCACATTTCCTAATTTTGTAGATGTAGCAATGAATAGAAACATTTAATTCACTTAGATTGATTTATTTTGCTTCAGTAAAATTAAATAGGAATTCCTACCACATAGAAAATAGTTATAATAAGCAAAGATAAATGGAACCAGCCAAATAGTTCATGATTTTCAATTCTCACTGGGTGCAAATACAGTCACTGTGGGGAAAAACACATTGATACTGTGCTCAGTGATAGGCATGTCTGTCAATTTCATAACTAATAATGGTTGGAATAGAATATTAAAACTTGTGGAACTATATGTAAAGTAATAAAAAAGATAATAAAATAGTATCTTCTATGCCAATGAGCAAGCTATTTATTAGGATCAAGAATAGCTTTGTATATTACAGTTCAAGTTGCTCTAATGATTAAGACTCAAGCATGGGGCTATAATATTACAAGTATTAATTTCCCATCTCTCACCAAGAAAAACAAAAAAAATCAATAAATATGCCCACTTCCAGATAATTGTTTGGATAGATAAAATAACTTGATTTAAGTTATAAACAACAAATTGGTCATTTGATTTAGCAATGACCTCTCTAGGTATTATAAGCAGCTTCCTCAAGGCTTGGCTGGCATTATAATTGGGTCTATAGCCTAGGGTTTGTCTTGAACTCTCTAAATGCTTCCAATCCCTCTCCCAGAGTAACATTGCACAAAAAATAAAATATACATTATTTTTCTAGAAAATCTGGGGATAAGTCTTCCAGCACACTCTAGCACTTAACATCATAGTTTCATTTGAAGAAAACCAAATTCAAAGTTAATTGAATTAAAAAAAAAGCTTAGTAATAGGTCCAGGTCAAACACTGGGAAAGCTAGCTTCTCCCAACTTCCCTACCTGTATTCCCATAGTCAGCCATAAAGCTGACTTTATGAGTGGTTAATTGCCTATAGGTACTGTGATTTAAGTGGCAGTAAGAAGCCCAACTATATTATTTATACCTCTTCTACATAACTGAGGAATATCCAAAATTGCTCAAATAAGCCACATCTGCATTAGAAAGGAAACACATTGAACCATCCTACTCATCATTAACACTTTAATGGACGCTGTAAATCTTTTCCATATATTGTGATTTTTCCAGAGGTAGGATTTGAATCCATGGGGAGGATACTGAACACCACATATGGCATTTATGGTGGGAATATTCTGAAGTTGAGAAAAGTACAGAAAATTCAGACTAAAGACATTGAATCTACCACCCAAATTTACTGATAGCTGGTCTGGCTTACCTAAACCTTGGAACGTGAGGGTTCTTTGGTAAACTGAGTTTGTAAATAGTAGTTTACAAGCCTGGTTAAAGTTTTGGTGAAAGCATGTCCAAAATCCACCTGGATCTGAATTCTTGCACTATATTCAAAGCTCTCATCACAGATTGCTTAATCTGACTTTCTTTCACAAGGCTTCCTTTAGACCAACATTTATTTTCCACTGTTTCTTCTCTTGTGTAATTTGTACATAATTTGCATATATTTAATTCTTCTACATTCACTTATAAACTCCCTCTACTTCCTGTACTCTCTTGGTAAGTGTCAAGACTAAAGAATGCCTAGAGTGGACAGGTTCTTATATGTTCAAAGACAGACATCAGAACTATAAAAGTGGGGAACCTATTGTTTCTGGACATGGCTCTCCCTAGAACCTCTAATAAATTCTCTCTCTTTGTTTAAGTTGTTGACAGTTTTGTTGAGTGGTAAGAAGAGAATTTTCATATTTCAATAGAAGCAAATTGGTTAAAAATAAACAAGTCAGATTCTGGTAGGAATATTTGAAACTACCAGAGATGAGATAAAATTTCCTGTGGCTTAACATAGGCCTTCAGGAAAAACGTGGAGTATATACTTTGTCTATATGGGTGGTTTTGGTGGTGAAATACACATACTAGATATAAAGGCATGCCAATGTCCATCTCTTTTATTTTGGTACTAGGGGCCCAGTGCACGAAATTCATGCACTGGGGGAGGGGTTCCTAAGCCCAGCCTGCCCCCTCTCACATATTGGGAGCCCTGAAATGTATATTTCATTTCTTTCTTTCTTTTTTATCCTCACCTGAGAATATGTTTCCATTGATTTTTAGAGAATGTGGAAGAGAAAGGAAAAACAGAGAGAAACATCAAAGTGAGAAGAACACTTTGATTGGTTGCCTCCTGCAAGAGCTCTGACATGTGCCCTAGCCAGGGAGGAGCCTGCAACCTAGATACATGCTCTTGGTCAGAATTGAACCCAGACCCTGCAGTCAGCAGCCTGAGGCATTATGCACTGAGCCAAACTGGCTAGGGCAGGATATGACATTTCTTAGTCCTCCAGCAGTGGGCCTTCATTTTATTTCTCCAGGGGTGTAGTGGAAAAACCCTAGATCGCCTTTTTGGATTCTTATTACCCAAGTTACTAAGAATATTACCAGTGGCATACAGGCAGCTTAGACAATGAGTGGTAAGAAAAGATGTTTCCTCTGTAGTTCACTCCGATTGCCGGCTCTCCTCTGGCCCAGGCCTTATGCCTCAGTAGGGCACTCTCATACCCCTCCAATCACCAGCTCTGCCCCTGCCTGCTCCGATCATGGGCTCCACCCTTGTCCATGCCTGAGGCCTCTGGTGAAGGCCTCTTGCCTGGGTAGGGGACCCCCAACCCCCTCTAATCATCTGTTTCACCCCAGGCCCCCCACCTCCCTGTCACCTGCCTGGCTAACAGGCCTGACCACTTCAGTGGCAGGGCTGAGCCAGATTGGGTGCCGCCATCTTGTGGCCATGGGGACGGCCATCTTTGTGACGGAATGATGCCTAATTTTCACATTACTATTTTATTCGATAGGATTTGAGCTTCTATAAAATTTGCTATGTAAAAAGCTGGGTGTCTGATGGATATTACTTCTCAGACATGCCACTGGATAAATCCCATTTACTGGTTGTCATATCCTAGAAACTTTGGGGTAAACTACCTGGTAGGATTGCATTAATCCTCTTCACTTAGTTTTAATTTTAGTTTTTGGTCAACTATTTTGAGTAATCAGTCTTACCAACAGTAACACACTTCCAGCTTATAAATATTTATATATTTTTTATTGATTTCAAAGAAGAAGAGGGAGAGAGAGATAGAAACATCAATGATGAGAGAATAATTGATCAGCTGCCTCCTGTATGACCCCTAGTGGAGATTGAGCCCACAACCTGGGCATGTGCCCTTGACTGGAATCAAACCCAGGACCTTCAGTCCACAAACTGATGCTCTATCCACTGAGCCAGACTGGCTAGGGCTTATAAATATTTAAATGCCATCATATTACACATAAGATTTATGAACCAGGATAAAATGATAAATTTTTTAAAACTTGCTTTGCTTTGTTAAATGGTAATTTTTCTTCAAGTTTTACTAAAACAGCTAGCATGACATAATGAGTTTGCAGCTCATTATGCAGCACTATGCAACTGAGTCTATTTAATGCTATAAACTATATTGTATGCAGTAAGCAAATATTTTGATTATGTAGCCAAACATATTTTAACAGTATCAACCCAAAGTGATTTAAAATGTTATATTAAGGAATTGCTATAGCTTTGTAGATATATGACCAAAAAAAGCAAACCAAGTCTCTTCAATCTCTAAATTTCCAATAGCATCATTTTTGTGGTTTCAAATGCCCCTTTATTAATTTACTATTAGCAATGGTTTTTAGTACACTAATTATATCGTAGTAATGAACACTAATATTCTAATATTTTTAAAATGCTATATAAAACTGGTCAACAACTGTTTCCGTGATAATCTTAGAGTACAACATGATACATTAGGCATATTTCCTGAATTTAAAATGCTTGCGTTCTAACAGGAAAACAATGACAACTAATCAAAATATATACTATGGAATGCCTTTGTTCAAGGCTTATAATTATATTGTTTAAGATATAATTGAAGTAATATTAAATTTCCCAGCTAGAATAACCACAGATAATAAAAGTATCATATAGCAAGTCTAATTTATTAAGGAATAACATAATTTTCATCTCACATCCCAACTCTGGTCAGTTGATAATTAAAAACTAGAATTTTTGATAAAGATTTTATGGCCATATATGTACTCAAATGGAAAGAGTACTGTAAATGGTTGGCAATGTCTGCCATTGGCATAAAAAATGGAAATGGCAGCATAGATGCCAGGTGGATTCCATCATTGCTTTATAAAAAATGTTTTTTGTTAAATCCCCTTGTCCCATACTGTTATAGAGGGTTTAAGAATTATGAATATGAATCATAGAGAAAATCATAAGAGAGTGTGTTGGCTAACTGGAGATAGGGCTTGGTTAATCTAGAAAGATTGTCTAGAGGAAATGTGTCATAAGAATTACTCTTTAATTTGTGTATACAACTTAAGGAAATTTGTTCTCCCTCTTTATTTTGTAAGTGGAACTGGGTTTTACTATCCCAATTGACCAATAAATGCTTCTCTCACACATAAACTTTTTGCCAGCTACCAAAAAAATTCTTAGACTAGAAGTTTTAAGTTTGCAAAAAGCATTAATTCCTTAGGCCAGTGGTCAGGGTCTGAAAACTATGCTTATTATGATGTTCCATGGGACAAAAACAGTATTGGGCATGTTTCTTTAAACAAAATTTCATTGGAATATAGTCATTCTCATTTGTTATGTATTGTCTATGGCTGTTTTACTGCTACAGTAGCAGAGTTCAGAAGTTTCCAAAAGTAGTCTGTGTCACCTTGCTTTATTCTTTAAAATGCAAATGATTGGGCCAACATCAAATCCAATGAATAGCACTCTCTTTGGTAAGAGACTGAAAAATCTGCATTTTACCAGGCTTGATAGCTTACTCTGAAGTATATTAAATGTATAAAACCATTGTTTTGTGTCACCAAATTTTATAAGTACAATCTGAATCAAAGTATAAGTACAATCTGAATCTCTTAATAGTACGGGATGTCTACAGTAACTTTAATCTGCCAGATTTATTAATTATTTTCATAGAGCAAAATAACACAAATTTCATTTGTTTATCATCTGAATATTGAAAATTCTGTTGATGTTAAGGTTTATCTATAACTCTTTTTTTAAAAAAATGTTTTTATTTATCTCAGAGAGAGGAAGGAGAGGGAGAGAGAGAGACAGAAACATCAACAATGAGAGAAAGTCATTGATCAGCTGCCTCCTGCACAGCCCTTACTGGGGATCAAGCCTGCAATCTGGGCATGTGCCCTGACCAGGAATCAAAATGTGACCTCCTGATTCATAGGTCAATGCTGAACCAATGATTTACACTGGTTGAGCTATCACTCATTTTTAACTTGAAGCTTATTTTTACAATTTTTATCATTATACTAATTTATGTAATCCTATTTTATTTATTATTTGCATAGCATTAGACCAAATGCTAAATAGCAAATTATTTCTATGATTAAAATGTAAGATATAGGGTAAGACTCTGAAATTCTTATTAAAATATTATTTTTATATTCCAAAATTTTCTTCAGTGTAGTCTTGCATAGCTTTTGCTTTATATCCAGATACTAGAGAACCAATGCATGGATTCATGCACTGGTGGAAGCCCTCAGCCTGGCCTGTGCCCACTTCCAATCAATGTCAGGGGATGTTGGATTGCCAGTTTTTGGCCTGATTCCTGCAGGCCAGGCCATTTAAGAATATTTACACCACAGAAACCAGGACTGCAGGGATCAGGTCAAAATGTCAGACATCCTCCAAGGAATGTAGTAGTATGCTAAGTGGCAGCCGGCCAGGTGCCATGCTACTCCCAGCTCAGTAGCACTGCAGTGGAGGTGGGAGAGGCTTACTTCACTGCAGCAGTGCTTGCCATGATTGAACCCTGCTTCTGGCACCTTTCAGTCAGCTGAGAGGTGCTCCCACTGTGGGAGCACACTGACTGTCATGGAGAAGCTCCTGCATTGAGCGTCTGCCCTGCTGGCATCACTGGCCAGCCTGGGTGAGGGGCTGATGGTTGTTTGCAGGCTGGCAAAGCCCCTCAGTGGGGACCCTCACCCCATGGGGGTCTGGCCAGCCTGGGTGAGGGGCTAAGGGCCATTTTCAGGCTGGCCACATCTCCTTCACAGTTCGGGTCCCTAATGGGGTACCTGGCCAGCCTGGCTGAGGGACTGAGGGCGTTTTCAGGCTGCCCACAGCTTCCATTGACCCAACATCCCAGCGAGGCTGGCTGGAATAAGGTTTCTGGGGTTTATTTATCTTCTATAATTGAAACTATGTTGCCTTGAGCAGCAGCCCAGCCAGCTGAGGCAGGCAGTTTCCTCCAAACAGGAGCCTTCTGTTTACTCTAGCTAAATGGTTGCCGGCCACCATCTTGGCTGGGTTAATTTGCATACAGTCACTCTAATTGGCTGGTGGGCATGGCTTGGCTGGTGGGCGTGGCTTAGATGTCTCAGGGTGATATTAGATTATATAATCTAATAAAAGAGTAATATGCAAATTAACCCTCACTCAATTACCCCTAAGCCATGGCCACCAGCCAATCAGAGCAACTATATACAAATTAACCCAGCCAAAATGGCAGCCTGCAGCCACGGAGCTAGAGCAAACAGGAGGCTTCATTGCACCAGCAATGGAGGAAACTACCTGCCTTGGCCAGCTGTGGCTTTCGCTCAAGGCAACAAAGTTTCAATTATAGAGTAAATAAACCCCAGAAACCTGCTCCCAGCCAGCCTTGCTGGGACATTGGGTCAATGGGAGCTATGGCCAGCCTGCAAACAGCCATCAACCCCTCACTCAGGCTGGCCAGGCACTCCAGAGGGGGACATCCACCCTGAAGGGACTATGGCCTGCCTGCAAACAGCCATCAGCCCCTCACCCAGGCTGGCCAGGCACCCCAGAAGGACCCCACTCCCTGAAGGGGATGTGGCCAGCCTGAAAATGGCCCTCAGCTCCTCACCCAGACTGGCCAGGCATGCCAGCAGGAACCCCACCCTTATCCGGGACACCCTTCAGGGCAAACCAGCCAGCCCCCACCCATACATCAGTCCTCTATTCTATATAATCCTATATAATAAAAAGGTAATATGCAAATTGACCCTAACAGCAGAAAAACTGGGAATGATTGGTCACTATGACACACACTGACCACCAGGGGGCAGACGCTCAATGCAAGAGCTGCCACTGGTGGTCAGTGCACTCCCACAGAGGGAGCTCTGCTCAGTCTCAAGCCAGGCTGATGGCTGCCAGTACAGCAGTGGTTGTGGGAGCCTCTCTTGCCTCCTCAGCAGCACTAAGGATGTCCAATTGCAGCTTAGGTCTGCTCCCCGCTGGTAAGTGGACATCCCCTGAGGGCTCCCGGGCTGCCAGAGAAATGTCTGACTGCCACCTTAGGCCTGATCGCCTGGAGAGCAGGCCTAAGCAAGCAGGTGGACATCCCTTGAGGGGTTCCAGACTAGGAGAGGGCACAGGTTGGGCAGATGGACCACCCCCCTGCCCCTGAGTGCACAAATTTTTGTTCACCAGGCCTCTAATATATATATTAGTCCACCTAATTTCCAAGTCTCTCAAGTAGATTTGAATTCAAGGCAACTGAATTTTTGCACTCATTTTACATAAATTATGGTAATCTTGGGAGTAATAAAATATATGATGGCAAAGCACAAATGGATAGCTCTGCAAGAAGAATACTACATTACTAAACTTTCCAGATCAGAAGACCATAAATTTATTATTGACCAAATCTTGAAAGTAAGTTTTATATTATTTCTGCTTTAATTATCTCTCAATTACGTATGGTGAAAATTGTAAATGCTACAGGCTGGTATCATTTGCTAAGTGAAAAATAAAGTGAACATTTTTGCTTAATGTGGTTGAGGTGAATGAAAAGAGCAAGAGATGCACAGTGGAGGTAGAGTCAGATGACGCCCCCCCCCCCCCAAAATTTAGGAGGAGTTTCAGACAGAGCTGGCTGTTGCTGTCAGGATCTGAGAGAAATTGTTCCTAAGATTATCAAAGCAAATGATGTTTAAACAAAGTAAATCTGAGTTAGTACTGTTATGGCCCAGGAATAAAAAAACAAAATTGAGAGTTAGTGATATTTAATCTTAATAGAGAAAGGGAAAACTACAATATTTATTTGTATACCTGTATTATGGAGCTAGGGAGTTTGTACAACTCACACAAATTTTAGACTGGTGATTATCTATAAGAAACTTTAGGCCTTTGGAAATCAGTGACAGTGCAAATTATTTAGTGCATCAAATAGTTCTCTTTTTTTCTTTTTTTATTGAATTCATTGGGGTGACATTGCTTACTATAATTATATAGGTTTCATATGTATAATTTTATAATACATGGTCTGTATATTATATTGTGTATTCACCACAAGTCAAGCATCCTTCCATCATCATTTATTCCTATTTTAACCTCTTTTACTTCACAATATCCCACTTTCCACTTTCCCTCTGATAATCACCATATCGTTGTCTATATCCATGAGTTGTTTTTTTTTCTCCTTAGCTTAACCCTTCACCTTTTTCATCCAGCTCTCCCAGCCTTCTCCTCTCTAATAGCTGTCAGCCCATTCTCTGTATCTATGAGTATGTTTCTATTTTGTTTGCTAGTTTATTTTTGCTCATTAAATTCCACATATGAATGAAATCATACGGTACTTGTCTTTCTCTAACAGGCTTATTTCACTTAGTATTATACTCTCCAGGTCCACCCAGGCTGTTGCAAGGGTAAGATTTCTTTCTTTTTATGGCCAAGTATTCCATTGTGTAAATGTACCATTCATCTACTGATGGAGTGCATCAAATATTTTATAGATTTTTATTCTTTTTGATATTATTGTTTCCTTACTTTTGATGCTACTTTTTGAAAATATGGAAACTTACATGTTATATGATTCAATTTTATTTTCTGTTGTAACATTAACTAAAACTGTTGGTTTTAATTTCTTTTTCAAAATTTTCTCATATACTTTTGAATTTATGTATATTAAAGGCACATTTTCTGATATTTTAAACCAGAATCCTTGTTAGGATATTGCAAAACTACAACATCTACTTATAATGATTATATACACTGAGTAGACAGATTATTATGACCACCCCATCAGTACTTTGTTGGGCCACCTTTTGTCTTCAATACTGTGGTGATTCTTCTTGGCATTGATTCCTTGAGATGTTGAAATGTAACATGAGGAATCTGACACCATGCCTAATGAATAGCACTGTCCAGTTCTGTGAGATTTGATGGTTGTGGAACCAGCTGCCTGATGGCTCTTTTAACTTCTTCCCACAAATGCTCAATTGGATTGAGACCTGGTGATTGTGGGGGCCACCTAAGCAAAATAAAGTCTCCCTCATGTTCTTGAAACCACTCCTGCACAATACGAGCACCGTGGCATGGCACGTTGTCTTGTTGGAAGAAGCTGTTTCCATTGGAATATGCCATCAACATGACAGGATGAACTTGATCAGCAATGATACTTAGGTAAGGTGACCAGATTTTAACATTGGTAAAGTGGGACACCATTGACCGCTTGGCCGCTGAAAACCGTATCTTCCCTTCCCATTTTCCTGACATTCCCTAGCTTGTCGTGCATTCTTTACAAAAATTGGGACTGTTTTAAAACACCGCGGGACGCAGGACAAATTGTTAAAAATTGGGACTGTCCCGCCAAAAGCAGGACGTCTGGTCACCTTATACTTAGGTATGTGTTGTGCTATTCAGACGTTTATAATGATTTGGCCTTCTAGCAACTTCAGCAGGAAATTATAGCTAATTTGCCTACAAATGTCAGGTGATCATAATAATCTGGCCACACAGTGTGTGAATATATAATTTTAGATACTTTAAATAGTAAATCAGAGACTAAACCACAGACTTACTACTAAATACCCTTACTATTACTGATAGAGGCTAGAAGTTAGTAATCAGTCTTAATCTCACCTACACATGTTGCCTACACAGATGCAATTATCAAAAGGAATGAAAATATTTCCTTCCTAGGAAGACAGTCCTTTTGGATTATACCTCTTCTAATGGCACTAATAAGCTTACAGATTTGATCCAATTTGATTAAACAATACTTACTGAATATCTGATACAGACAAAAATTGGTATCAGAAGTGGCAAATCAGCAAGGTCTATATGTAGTACACATATCTGCTGAAGTTGTAAACATTACTCCAGAAAGTTTAGAGACATGACACCAATAAAAATAGGAAGGCAAAAGTGATTTATCTTAAAGTAAATAAAATATTTGAGGTGGCCCCACTTGGGAAATATCCCTTCCAGGGCCTAGTTATATAAACCCCCATGTTGGACATATGCCAGTCTCAGAAACAGAGACAACAGCTGCTCAAAGTCATGGAGTATTAGAAAGTTCCAGAACAGGTGGGAGGATGAACAATCAAGAGAGAGAGGGGGACAGAAATTGCTAGCAACAAGAGGCCTTAATCAGTAGCCTATACAAGCCTGCTGCCAACCAAGCAAAAGAAAGAAAGGAGCCCAGCCATGGATAGCAACTAATGGAAGGTGGCCTAATTGAAATGCATTACTACCCCAAAATAGCTAAACTCCCAAAAGATTTTGTGGCATCCAATTGAGAATTTGCTTCTTGTGAAAATAATAACATGGTGTATTGTGATGCTCCAAATGTAGTAATGATATAGTTGTAATAACCTCACTCCCACTAGCAACAGAGAAAGACCATCCATGCATTTATATGATAACAGTATAGTTCTAAGAAAATCAAGCTTTGGACCCAAACTACTTCGTGCATAAGAAATGGAAATACTGTGCAACCTCAGAAAGAAGGCAGGGGGAGGAGAGTAAGAGGTCAACTAAAAGACTTGTATACATGCATATTAGTATAACCAATGGACACAGACACTGGGGTGGTGGGGGCTTTTCCTGGGGGGCGGGAATGGGGAGGTCAATTGGGGAAAAAGGAGACATATATATGTAATACTTTAAACAATAAAATAAATAAAAAAATAAATAAAAAAATAAATAAATAAATAAATAAATATTATATCATAAACAATCACAAAAAAGAAATGGAAACAGATGTGTATCCTTTTCTTACAGTTATTCCTTTCAAAATAAATTGCTTTTGTAAACTTCATTTCAAATTATTGACATATAATTCAGATTATCAAGACTTTCCTAAAATAGGGTTTCCTCTGATGTGGGCTGAGATCACATGGCTATGCCTAGAATATCATAAAACACACTAGGCCTTAGGATGGCATGTCTGCACATTGAAGAATGGGGGAAAGAATATTAGTAATACATGTATTTATTTTTGTGAGTACTTGTTCAATCAGCAAACATTTAATAGTCAATTCTGTATCAAAGATTGTATTAGGTGTTGGGGATACAGAGTTGAGAAAAAAAGACACAGTCTCTGTCCTCATGGACATCAAATGGGGTGGGGTATAGACAATAATGAAGCTATTAGATATATTTTATTCATCAGTTTATTTTGTTCAATAGATTCTATAGATAAGTGAGATCATGTGATACTTACCTTTCTACTGGCTTATTTCACTTAGCATAGTACTCTCCAGGTCCCACCATGCTGTCTAAAAGGGTAAGAGATCCTTCTTTTTTTACAGCTATATAGTAATTCATTGTGTAAATATACTACAACTTTTTATTCACTCATCTACTGATTGTCACTCGAACTATTTTCAGATATTAGCTATTATCTAAACTAATAAAAGCGGAATAGTAAAATTAACCGTTTCTCCGGAACGCCCACAGCCAATCAAAGCGACTGTATGCAAATTAGCCCAGCCAACATGGCGGCCACCACTCACGGACCTGAGTGAACGTTTAGGCAGCGTCCGTTGCAGCAGGAGCGAAAGCGAAACTACCTGCTCGCTGGCTCCTTAGTCTTTGGCCTGAAGCAAAACACATATTTGCAACAATTAAGTGTAACAATTGTTTCATTATAGAAGCCGCGAGGTGAGGCAGAGGAGGCTTCCTTAGTAAAAGGCCTCGCCTTAAAGGAACAGCATCAATTATAGGAGATAAACTCCAGAAACCTGCGTCCAGCCAGCCTTGCTGGGACATTGGGTCAATGGGAGCTGTGGGCAGACTTAAAGCCCCTCACCCAGGCTGGTCAGGCACGCCAGCAGGTGGACATCCCCCGAGGGGTCCCAGACTGTGAGAGGGCACAGGCCGGGCTGAGGGACCTCCCAAGTGCACAGAG
>PVJC01028219.1:0-22698 GCA_004026665.1 Murina feae
AGGTCCCTTCCGGGGATCAGGGAGCAGGAAAAGGCTGGCCTGACCACAAGGCGGGGTTTTCCCTGCTTTCTGGTGGCTGGAGGAAGATGGGCAGTAGGCAAGCTTGGGAGGCAGGCAGCACCCAGCCCTGGTCACAGCTCAAAAAAGAGAACAACATGCAGGGGAGGGCAAGAGTCTGAGAGATCAACATAGAGGGGGTACCTGCTCCAAGCCTCCACGGTGTGCCTGAGGGCAGGCCCCCGGCAGGTAGACACACACAGGAAGACTGCTCCGAGCCTCAGATGCGGCTGGGGGCAGGTCCCCAGTGATGACACACACACATACACACACACACACACAAAAGGTGCCTGGCAGACTGGGGCCATCATAGGACATCCACTGAGGGTTCCCAGACTGTTAGAGGGCACAGGCCGGGCTGAGGGACTCCCTCTACCTTGAGTGCACAAATTTTTGTGCACCGGGCCCCTAGTATAATATAATGTGCGTAAGTATTAATTTTATTTTTTTATTAATACACTAGGAGCCCAGTGCACAAAAATTTGTGCACTCAGGAGGTCCCTCAGCCCAGCCGGTGTCCTCTCGCAGTCTGTGACCCCTCTGGGGATATCCACCTGCTGGTGTGCCTGGTCACCCTGGGTGAGGTGCTGATGGCTGTTTGCAGGCTGGCCAAGCCCCCCAGTGTGGACCCTCACCCCACTGGAGTGTGGCCAGCCTGGGTGCAGGCCTGAGAGCTGTTTTTAGACTTTCAGGCTGCCCACAGTCCCTTCAGGTTTTGGGTCCCTACTGGGGTACCTGGCCAGCCTGGGTGCAGGCCTGAGGGCCGTTTTCAGACTTTCAGGCTGCCCACAGTCCCTTCAGGTGTGGGGTCCCTACTTGAATACCTGGCCAGCCTGGGTGAGGGGCTGATGGCTATTTGTAGGCTGGCCAAGCCCCCCAGTGGGGTCCCTCACCCCATTGGGGTGTGGCCAGCATGGGTGATGGACTGAGGGCTGTTTTCAGGCTTTCAGGCTGCCCACAGCTCCCATTGACCCAATGTCCCAGCAAGACTGGCTGGAAGCAGGTTTCTGGGGTTTATTTTTCTATAATTGATACACTGTTCCTTTAAGCCGAGGCCTAGGCAGGTAAGGCAGCCTCCTGTCTGCTTCAGTTCGTGGCTTCTATAATTGAAAAAATGTTTCCTTAGTAGTGGCAGCCAGGACTGCTGTTTGTTTCACCTCTGAGGCTTCTATAATTGAGACAATGCTGCAAATATGTTGTTTCCTGGAGCACAGAGGGGCCCAGCCAGCTGGCAAACAGTTTTACTCCTGCTGCAATGGAAGCTGCCTGTTTACTCAGCTCCGTGACTGCCAGCCTCCATCTTGGCTGGGTGAATTTGCATACAGTTGCTCTGATTGGCTGGTGGGCGTGGCTTAGGCATCCCGAAGAAATGGTCAATTTCAATATTAGGCTTTTATTAGATTAGATATCCCCATGTTACTCCCCATCCCCCCCCACTCATGCCTTCACTCCCCTTCTGTCTGTGTCCATTGGTTAGGCCTATATGCTTGCATACAAGTCCTTTGGTTAATCTCTCCCTCTTACCCCCACCCTCCCCTACCTTCTCTCTGAGGTTTGACGGTCTGCTCGATGCTTCTCTGTTTCTGGATCTGTTTTTGTTCATCAGTTTATGTTGTTCATTATATTCCATAAATGAGTGAGATCATGTGATATTTATCTTCCTCTGACTGGCTTATTTCATTTAGCATAATGCTCTCCAGTTCCATCCATGCTGTTACAAATGGTAAGAACTCCTTTTTTACAGCAGCATAGTATTCCATTGTGTAGATGTACCACAGTTTTCTAATCCACTCATCTGCTGATTGGGCACTTAGGCTGTTTCCAAATCTTAGCTATGGTGAATTATGCTGCTATGAACATAGGGGTGTATATCCTTTCTGATTGGCATTTCTAGTTTCTTGGGATATATTCCTAGAAGTGGGATCACTGGGTCAAATGGGAGTTCCATTTTTAACTTTTTGAGAAATTCCACTGTTCTCCACAGTGGCTGCCCCAGTTTACATTCAAACCAGCAGTGCACGAAGGCTCCCTTTTTCTCTGCATCCTTGCCAGCACTTGTTTGTTGATCTGTTGATGATAACCATTGTGACAGGTGTGAGATGGAGAAGTATTAATTTTAAAGTGAACTGAGTTTTGAAAGTAGTAAGCAGAAACATATGAATAGAAGTTTTTAATATATATTTTATTGATTTTTTACAGAGAGGAAGGAGAAGGATAGAGAATTAGAAACATCGATGAGAAAGAAACATCAATCAGCTGCCTCCTGCACACCCCCTACTGGGGATGTGCCTGCAACCAAGGTACATACCCTTGACCGGAATCGAACCTGGGACCCTTCAGTCCGCAGGCCGATGCTCTATCCACTGAGCCAAACCGGTTAGGGCTAGAAGTTTTTATATAGATAGAAAATCCCACCCATTTTTATTTTATATACTAGTGTGATTTCTCTGAGTTGTAACTTTTACCAAATTTAACATTCAAAGAAAAAGTGCATGTGCACACATGCAGTGTAGGAGAACTGACAAAAGCATTGGTGTTTGTGAAAATAAGGGAATTAAAATATTTGGGCTTTGCCTAATGTGGGAAAAACGCCTCAGCTATCAAAATTGTCTAGATGGGTTTTCAAAAATGCCTAAGGCAGTTTCACTTCATACAATAGACACTCTGTTGAAACAGGTTCAGGTGGTGGCCAACCTCCACCCATAAGCTTCAGGGTTTTTGCGCTTCTTTTAGAACTAACTAACCCTGACATGATAGCTTGCACTTTGTTTTAAATCTGAATTGATCCATTCAGTCCTAAACAAAATTTGGACCGTGAAAACCCCTTATTCTTTCTCAGAAGTAGGATGGCCAATTTGGTGAAATCATGACCAGAAAATTTAGTTTTGTTGTAACTAAATTTTAACTTTCAGGATCTTAAGACAGATTTGAGGTATAACTGACATACAATAAATTACACATAGTACTAAAAAGTGAACAACTAGATAAATTTTGGTATGTGTACAGATATGACTATCAACAAGGTGGTGAACATATCCATCACCTCTAAAAAATTCCTTGTGCCCTTTTATAATTCGTCCCTCCTGCCCCTTCAGACTATGTCCCCTTCCTAGGTAACCACAGATCTGCTTCCTATCACTATAGAATAGTTTGCATTTACTATAGTTTATTTTGATTGATTATTCTCCTCAGTGTGAACTATATTTTCCTGCTTCTTTGCACGCCAAGTAATTTTGTAATGCATGACAGTGTAACTTTTATCTTGTTAATTTCCTGAGCTTTGTTCTGGAATGCAGTTAAATTACTTAAAACCAATTTGATCCTTTTGGGTCCTGCTTTGCAAGAACAGGGAAGTATTTGGTCTAGGGCTAATTTTGCCTCATTGTTGAGGCAAAAGCCTTCTGACTGCTCTATCCAATATCTTGTGAATTGAGAGTGCTTGTCTTGTTGCTAGGAAAAGGAACTATTGCTTGCCCTGTGTGAGCCCCAAGAATCATTCCCCTTAATCCTTTCAGGTGATTCTTTCCTCTGGTTCTTGTAGTTTCATCACACACATTGATCAAAACATTACTATTCAAGAACCCTCCATAGGTGTTCAAAGCCTTGTGTATTCTTACTTGTGGCACCCTATCCTGTGAACTCTAGCTGTATTGGCCTCTCTGAACAAACAGCTCTAAGTTCTCAACCTATGGCATAGCTAAACTTTGCCAGATTCTCCCACCCAGTGTCTAGCCTGGAGTCTTTTCTTGCAGCACATTGGGTTATTTCCCTTGCGCTCACTGTCCTTCATTGCCTGTTGTTCATCTTAAAACAGCGGTTCTAAACCTGTGGGTTGCGACCCCTTTGGTGGTTGAACGACCCTTTCACAGGGGTCACCTAAGACCATCCTGTATATCAGGTATTTACATTATGATTCATAACAGTAGCTACATTACAGTTATGAAGTAGCAACAAAAATAATTTTATGGTTGGATCACGAGGAACTGTATTTAAAGAGTCAGAAGGTTGAGAACCACTGCCTTAAAACATCTTATATACAGTGTCCCCAAAATACGTGTACACACTTTAACAGCTGATAGCTCAATTGATGCTTCTTCCTTTTTCAGCCAGACTAGGTTTTGAACAAAAGGAAATTCATCCTAAATGCTCCTGGAAGTTTGAAATGCAGTTGATGTACAAACACTGCCTTTATCATTTCTACTCCTTTTCAGGTTTAACTGATTTAAAATAATGGGTGAAGCCAGACTAAACTTTGAATAAAGAAAGATTATCCACTAGACTTTTTTATGGGGATACATAAAAGACAGTTTATGGTACAAAACTGGCAACAGTTGAGGAACTGGAAACACCCTACATATTGTTCAGTTTTTTAGTTGTTTCAGGTGAGAGGTAAATCCTTTCCCATTACTTCATCTTGCCAGAATCAGAAGTTTATCTCCAACTTTGAAAGAAATAATGTGCTTAGACATCTTTGATCTTCATGACCCACAAGGCACTCTTGATATTTAAAAGGTAGGAGGTTCTGGGGCAGCAGAGTAACTTGCCTCTCACTATGCAGGATCTCACGATCCATCCCACCCTCAGCTTCTCTTCCTAAATTCACCTATGCCATCTACTTGCCTGAAAGTCTGTGTTTTCTGCTAAATGACAGTGTTGGCTAATCTTGACGAAAGTCGGGTTACTTCGGGCAGTTTTGTTCCTTCCTTCCTCTAATATGAAATACCTACTGTGTGCCAGGCATGTCATTCTAGATACTTGGCAGATTAGCCATCTCTTACTGTGTAACTACCCCTAAAAATTTAGCAGCTTAAAATAAACCTCATTTCTCAGTCTCTCTGAATCTGGAGCAGCTTAACTGGGTGGTTCTGGGCTGGGGTGTCATGAGGGTGCAGCAATATGTTGACTAGGACATCTAAAGGCTTGACTGGCACATTTATTTCCAAGATGCCTTTTATGACCTATCTTTGGAAGTTATGCTCTATAATTTCTGCAATATCCTATTGGCTACATAAGACAGCCCTATCACTGTAGGAATCATTAGGGCCATCTTGGAAGCTGGCCTCCATACCTGGGAAATAAAGAAACAAGCTGGTTTGGTTCAGTGGATAGAGCATCAGCCCGCGGACTGAAGATTCCCAGATTCGATTCTGGTCAAGGGCACATGCTTGATCCCCAGAAGGGGCATGCAGGAGGCAGCCGATCAATGATTCTCTCATCATTGATGTTTCTATCTCTCTCCCTCTCTCTCCTTTTTGAAATATAAAAGAAACCAGACAGACAAATCCCTGCCCTTAAAGGTTACCTTCTAGTAGAAGCAGCTAGGCAATAATCATAATTACTTAGTATCTTAAGAAAAAAGAAAAGTTTAAGGGCCATTAGGATTGCGTTGGTGTTGGCTTGCAATTTAAAACAGGATGGTCAGGGTAAGTCTTATTGATAAATTTAAACAGACTTAAACAATTTAAAAATACCATTAAAATAATTCATGAATTTAGTAATTTTAACAAACTTTGCAGCGAAGTTCTCTTCATAAGTTGCCGCCTCGGTTCCAACATCTAGTTTGTTCTGTTGAGTAGAAATAAAGGAGGCTTTCTTTTATTCACTTTGATGTCAAACACTTGACAGCTTTTTATATTATGACCATGGTACAGCACAAATAAGAGTGTTTTTCTTTTTTTTTTCTTTTAAAAAAAGAGGATTCATAATGTTAAGACAGAGTAACTTGGTTAAGAAAACTTTTGATCATTTCCTTACAGGATATAAAAGTCACTAGGTTAGCCCTAACTGGCTTGGCTCAGTGGATAGAGTATCGGCCTGCGGACTTAAGGGTCCCAGGTTTGATTCTGGTCAAGGGCGTGTACCTTGGTTGCAGGCACATCCCCAGTAGGGGGTGTGCAGGAGGTAACTGATCGATGTTTCTCTCTCATAGATATTTCTAACTCTCTATCCCTCTCCCTTCCTCTCTGTAAAAAAATCAATAAAATATATTAAAAAAAAAATAAGTTACTAGGTTAGGGGTTTTTTGATCCTAAGGGTTGAGTGCAAGGACTGAGAAGAAATGGCTTTAACCAGGTTCTAACAATGTCTTTGAGCAGCCTTGCCCCAGGATAATAACAATGGTGACTATTTTAAATGGGATGATATTTTCAGCTCTAAGAACTTGTCCTAGGATGTGGGTGCTTTTGCACTTTCCTTACTTCACATATTTTAATGTTTTATAAATGTCCAATAAAAGCTTCTAAAAATCACCCAGAATTATTCTGCCTTAGCATAGAGCTCATCTCCTTCAGGTAGGTAGTACCAACACTCAAATGTGTTTTTTTAAAAATATATTTTATTGATTTTTTACAGAGAGGAAGGGAGAGGGACAGAGAGAAACATTGATCAGCTGCCTCTTGCACACCCCCTACTGGGGATGCGCCCACAATCCAGGTACATGCCCTTGACCGGAATAGAACCTGGGACCCTTCAGTCTCCAGGCCAACGCTCTATCCACTGAGCCAAACCGGTTAGGGCTCAAATGTTTTTTGAACGAATGACCCAGGGGTCCTCAAACTACGGCCTGCGGGCCACATGCAACTCGTCGAGGACATTTATCCGGCCCGCTGGGCCTTTTTGCCGCCTTGTTTTTTTACTTCAAAATACGATATGTGCAGTGTGCATAGGAATTTGTTCATAGTTGGTGTTTTTTTTTAAAACTATAGTCTGGCCCTCCAACCGTCTGAGGGACAGTCAACTGGCCCCCTGTTTAAAAAGTTTGAGGACCCCTGGAAGGGAGGTGGGGATAGCATCTGGTACCAAATGCCATTTGGATCCCTGCTTATTTTTATCTGGAGGCATGACTTCCATAAAGACAAAAAAAATGACCCTCACTTCATGTTCCCCCTTCTCCCATTCCTAGCTTGTATGTTTTGAAGTTCTGAAGTACAAACCAGGCTAGATCAGGCTACCGAGTCTGCTGACTGGTATAAGGCCCAAGCTGTTACCAGTTTTCAACCAGGTAAGTACAGAAACTGAGGGCAAATGTTTAGTTTTTGAAACTATTTGGTAGAATAATTTTTGTCTTCTGAATAAATTTTAAAAACCTCGCTGTACTTATTGAAAAATTCATTTTAATAGTTACTTATTGTAACCGTCAGTGTGACAGATTGGGAAAAACTGCTTTTTCATGTCAAAAATCTTAGTCTAGATTACCCTTTACCTCAAATCCATCAGAAAAATGCTGATTTCTGTGTGAATCCAACCTTTTTGAATATACAAATGCTATGCCTTGGTCTTGTAACCTACCCGATCGCTTTGCCCCTATCCTATTTCTGCATCAGGGGTGAAGTCCACATGCTCAGCTCAGCATGGGAACTCTCATTCACACACTCCTTTACTATGCCTGCATGTGCCCACAGGGTAGGTGGCTCAGGGAATCAGGGAGCAAGGGCAGAAACACTTGCTTTGTTATTCTTATTTACCACTCAAACAGTTGATGTACATTGTAGAAATAGAGATGAGTAAAAGCACACCCATAAATCTATCACCAAGATGACACTGTTAAACTTGTTTATTACTTACTCCACATTCCTGTGAAACCTATAAATGCCTATTGTACATGTTTACTTCACTTATATTAAGCAATTCTTTCACATTTTAAGTAAACTTAAGAAGTTTGCAGAAAAGGTTAAACATTCTTTATTAAAAAGTGACCATCATCTCATAATCCTAGCATTGCAAATGTTTCATTTTATCCATCTTTGGCTCATTAAACTCAACATAACCAAAAGCAAGCCTGTTATCTTCCATCCCAACCCTCCTCCTTTTTCTGAGTTGTCAGAAAACTCTAGGCTTTCTACTTCTTACTTCTTTGTGTCTCATTTATCGTTTTGTCTTTGCAACTTCACAAGTCCTAATATTTCGTACCTTCTCCTCCAGTAGTAGTCTTAACTGGTCTCCTGGCATCCAGTCTACCGTTCTGCAATCCATTTTGAAGCTCCCTCCAGGATTATTTTTGTACCTTTAAATTTTCTGCCAAACTAAGTTTTAAGCATTTTTCTTACACAGAAATCTTCAGCTGAGAAGCATTTATAGGGAGGAAATGAGCAGTGAGTGCCAGTAGCCAATACTCAATGAATTGATCCTGAAGGCAGAAGTCGAAGGGGAAATGAAATCTAAGTTTAGTATCCACCACCATGGTAACCACTTCCCCATCTCCCTCCACTTTTAACATCTCCACCTAAAATACTCTAAAGGAAGCAATTCACCTTGACCTTTAAAAAATATTTGCCTTACAAAGAATACATCCTTGCTTGGTATTTGGTGTTTAGTTGGCTTATAGAGCTGTTAGTTCAAAGATGACCTCTTCTATTTTTATTTCCCAACCTTCCTAAGCCAAGAGCCACTCTTTTGTGCTCTTGCACCACATGCCTATCATCACCATGTTAACTTCCTGTTAGGTTGTGACTGTGGCTCATTTTTATTATTCTCATCATCTAGCACTGACTTAAATTTAACTCATAATCAGCACTGTAAACTCACTGAACATTCTTGTAGTTTTACCTACTTATGATTACAGTGAACCCATTTCCTTTAAACATTTAATTATGCTGCACACACATACCTAACCAGCACACTAAATTCTGGTATCTAAATTGTGGCTACATGCAAACTTTGTATATGGCTATTTTGAAAAATTTCAAAGTTAAAAAGGCATTGCCAGATTACCCTCCTTGGGAACTATGTTCAAGGCTACCAGCATTGGTTTAATTACTATATTTCACAAATCTCATCAGCATTGGTTTCATAATTTCTATTGTAAGCTTTGAATCCAGTCTGGGCTGGTCAGGAAAACATGTGTGAGTGGGAGATACCATTAATCTGCTCGGAGCACCAAGGTCAAGGACTTTAAGGAGTTAATTAAGGCAGCGTTTCTAACTCCTAAATGGATTTTGGAAATTTCTAGAGCAAGCAATCAGTTCACCTCAAACTGCCCTACTACTAAAATGCTGAAACTGAAGCCAAAAGAAGCGAACATGCCAATGGGGAAAATAATTCTAGAATTGTAAATATAACCAGTATTTGAGATAACTGAATCCCCAAGGTTTAGGTTAGGTAGAAAAAGGGAGACTTATTTAGAAAAGGTTTAGTCTAGTGATTGATGAGCCAGTGTTTGAATGTAGACTCGGGAACTTGTGCAAGTGAGCAGTTTACTTTTTCTCTGGTAAAGATCCTGTAATTCCAGCCTCTGCCTGGCTGCAGCAAGGTGGTCTCTAGACCCTTACAGACATGCTCTTTATCTCCAGAGGAATGGGGAGCAGGATGCTATCTGGAGTGGAGATGCTTGTGACTAGCATCTAACATCACACTTGAGTCTGACATGCCCTTTAACCATGTCTCAGCACATTTTAGTCAAGGAAAATACAGATTTTGACCTGAGAAATGGTATGCATGGAGGGGACGAGGGTGGGGTGTGTGGGTGTGGGCAGGCCAACGCTGAGTGCAGGGTGGGAAGGAAGCAGATAAGATGGGAGGCACCTGTGGGGGAAACTTGTCTCCTTGTGAATGCCCAGGCTGTTGGTAATTCTCTAGCCCTGGAGGCCAACTTGTTCTCTGTTGCTCTTGACAGTTTGGGCCCACTACTGATGGATGTGGTGCAGAAGACTGTTTTTTGTCAGTGATGTTTTGAGGGGTACTCCCATGTGGACAGATAGATTGGGGGGTGTCACCCGTTCAAGGTCTTGTAAAGTCAACACGTCAAATTAACTAAAATTGCTTTTGTTTCAAGAACAACTGCCACCTTTTGTTTCTTCCGTTTGCCGCTTCAGTCACTGCCACCTTGGCCACCACTGCACTGTCATCTGGGCAGTTACTTTAAACAAGACATTTGTCTCCAATGTTTGGGGGCCTCTTTCACTCCTAAGGTTTCATTACTAAACTCCCCAAATACAGGAATAGAAGGAATAGTATCTTTTTTTTTTTTTTGAGGGGGGATGTGGTGGGCAGTTAGATACTAACAGAGCAAGGGCGATGGGCCAGCTTCCCAAGGTCACCAAGGTGGAAAGCCCCAGGGTGGGACCTCACCCCTAGGGTGACCCTCCCCCACTAGAACATGGCTGGTTATAGGGTTTGGACTCCCTGGCCTTTCCTCCTGAGAGATAAATAACATCAAGGCCTCAGTTGTATTTCAGCTCCAGGCCCAGGAAAAGCAACAAAACCAGCCACAGCTGAGGCCAGGACCAGCTGTATGGAATAGTGACCCCTGCCCTGGTGCCAGCCAACCAATCCGCGGAGACCACAACCTTGAAAGGACACACCTAGAAAGCTGCTGAACCTTCTGTTGAGATCTTCCCCTGGGGCCTCCCCTAAAATCACCACCCTTAAACCCCTTAGGACTGAGGACCAAGTTTGCCTCTCCTCCCTCCCAGGAGCCGCCCATGACTTTCCCTTTCCCTGGCCCCTCCCCTGCCCCCCAAACACATTGCCATCACATTCCTCCTTCCCAAGCCCTAAGAGTGCTGTCTCTTCCTCTAACTTGTTTCCTAAGCCCATTTCTCCTAGGTGGTTTACCAAATAAATGTTCTCTTATTTAAAATCAAAATCTAAGAAGATTTTTAAAAAGTGGAGCCCAGCAGCCATTTCTGCACAGGGGCCTCTCAGCAGACAGGAAGGAATATTATCTTTACAGAATAAAGGATATGACCACTTCAATGAGTGGGGGGGGGGGGGAGAGGAGGGTATCTGTCAAAAGTCACCATTCATGAGAACAAACTATACAGAAGACCATGTAATATACCATCTATCTAGGCATCTACACAAACCCAACAGCAAACATTGATGGAATACTGAATGTCTTCCTAAAATTTGAACGAAATGGTCTTCATACAGGATCAGGACACTACTGAGGCAAAGCCCTCATGGAGCAGAATGCAAGGATGCACTCCACTCAGATGCCTACTGCCACCACCCTGATTTCCCTCCTTGAATTTTCCCTAGGTGTCTTGCTTATCTCACTTTAGTCACAGTCCACTCTTATCACTAATACTCAATATGCATTAGAGGTGTTAACCAGTGTAGTAAGAAAACAAAACAAAAAATGATGAGTTTAGCAAGGTCTCATGATACAAGATTTAAAAATTATTTATCTGTAAACTAGCAATTAGAAAAGTAAGTTCCCTAGCATCATGAAACATAAAACACTAAAAATCAGGCATGAAAAAGCATCATACAAAACATTGCTGAGAAAAATTTTAAATTACCTATCAGAGAAATGCAGCTTAATACTATACATCCAGAAGCCACAAAAGTGTTTATATGCAAACATTCACAGCTGCCTTATTCACATTTGCTGAAACAGGAAACCAGTAAAATGTTCATTAATGGGTAAAAAAAAAAAAAAATGTGGTACCTTCATATTAAGGAATACTACTCAGCAATACATGGTCCAAGTTCTCAAAACCTTGTTCCTAAATGAGAGCACTGTATAAAGAAGCGGTTGCCAAACAGCGATCCATGGACCACTGGTGGTCCTTGAGGTCCGAAAGGCTGGCGACTGCTGGTATAAAGAGTAAATACTATGTGATCCTACTTTTAGGAAAATACCCTAAGAAATCCAGAACCCCAACCAGGAAGAATACATGCACCTCTCTGCAGCATCAAAAAAGTAGGATCCCTTTGAGACAACATGCAGTGACCTGGGGTTTATTATGCTAAGCAATATTTTTTAAATCAAATTTTGGAAAATAATCTCTAATAACCTTATTCTAAGGTGTGCATAGACATTTTCACAAAATCCTGATGTTCAGCTTACTGTAGCCAGGAGACTGAGGAGCTGAAATTTTATTAAAGAATCACAAAATATGTACCTGAGCCCTTGCTGTGCCTTAATGGTTAGTAGTGGTTCTCAACCTGTGGGTTGCGACCCCTTGGCGGTCGAATGAACCTTTCACAGGGGTCGCCTAAGACCATCTTGCATATCAGATATTTATATTATGATTCATAACAGTAGCAACATTACAGCTATGAAGTAGCAATGAAAATAATTTTATGGTTGGGTCACAACATGAGGCACTGTACTTAAAGGGCCAGAAGGTTGAGAACCACTGGGTTAGATGTTGGCCTGCACACTGAAGGGTCTCAGGTTCAATTCTGTTCAAGGGCACATGCCTGGGTTGTGGGTTCACGCCCCCGCCAGAGGACGATGAATGTGAGAGGCAACCAGTCTCTTTGTCCTTCCCACTCTCTCTGAAAAGCAAGGGAGCCCCAGCTGGTTTGGCTTAGTGGCTAGAGTGTCAGCCTGCCAACTGAAGGGTCTGGGTTCAATTCTGGTCAGGGGCATGTACCTAGGTTTCGGGCACATCCCCAGTAGGGAGTGTGCAGGAGGCAGCTGAATTGATTTTTCTCTTTTACTGATGTTTCTAACTCTCTATCCCTCTCCCTCTCCTTCCCTCTCTGTAAAAAAATAAAAAATAAAGCAATGGAAAAAATATCCTCTGGTGAGGAAAAACAAAAGTTCTTGTAGGCAAAATGATCAAGTTTATATTTGTGTTCTAGTTAATAGAAATAACCATCAATTAAATAAAGGAAGTGCACCATTCCACCATTATGAGGCCTGTTCCATAAAAGTTGCAACATTCTACCTTCAAACCTTTGCCTCCCTAAGACCAAACTCATAAATATACATTCTAATTCTTACTATTTGCCCCTTCTAATCTCTGATATCCTGGTACATAGTCCAAATAGTTCTTTTGAGCTTCAGTTAATAAAGCCACTAACCAAAAAAAAGAAAGAAAGAAAGAAAGAAAAGAGCTTAAATCTGAATACCAATTAGCCATTCTCCCAAAAGCTAAAAGGTCTTTTGTCTTCATAACTCACAAACCTTAGGAAATAATCATTTAACACAGATTTTCTTCAATTAATTTAAAAACTTTAGATGCCTAATATTTGATAGTGTATACTATTTAAAAATACATCAACAGAAACTTTCTGAATGTCACTTATCAATTAAGCAAACTTTTATTGAAGCTTAAATTGTGGTACAGAAATACATTTCACCTGATTTAAGTCCAACACCACCATTTGAAGAGAGAAAGTATGGCACCAAAAGTTTCCCTCCTCTATCATAATATACTAGGATTAATTTAAATTACTACTTAATCTACAGTTTTCATTTTTCTAGGTTTTGTTTCATACAAATTTGTATAGCTTTTCAACATTAGGTAGAAATCTTAAATGCATTAGAAAAAAAATTAGACCTCAAGCCAACTCATGTCATCAAATATACTGGGACACTGTTCAAGAAAATCCACTTTGAGCATTGGTCCTCAAAACAGCACCAAAACAGTAGGTACTGTGTGCTAATTACAGAATCAAACTGATTCATTGATTGAAAGCTTCTTCAATGAAACTTTGAATCAAGAATGTGCTTAAAATAAGTCAAAAGTGATCCAACCACTTGATTTCAAACCAAGTAGATTTATGTTTAGAAACACTAAAAAAAGTGTTTCGTTGATAAATACGGAAGGAACAAAAACATCACTGCATTAACCCATAACAGAAAAAAAAAAGGACAAGAATACAAAATGTAGTCAACTTTGCTATTTTCTAGGTTGCTTAAATCTCAACAGTATTCACAAATACAGCTAAAAATGCCAACTTCTAAAAGCCTGTATTTCTAGTCATTTCCCACTGACCATTTTGGATTTTTGTATGTTTTACGTGGACAGCCTTCTGCTTCGCTGTGTATGTCTGAATAACCTGAACAGTTCTCATTCACATGATCCTCTGAAACCATGGTGAAGAAAACACCACCAATAAGAGGAACACATAGAGTCAGAACACTATCATGTGCATCACAGTCACAGAACTTCAGATCACAAGGTGGCAATGACATTCATGCCGCTCTGAAATAAAAATTAAGGTGAACGATTTCATTTGACTTACCGAATCCAGCGTAACCTTTGTTTTCTCCTTGCTAATAAATTTAGTGATAAAATTTTTTTCATACTAGTAACTTAGCAAGTTAGTAAAGACATGGTCTTCATGAGAAGCTGTCTTATTTTACTGGAGAGCACAGAATGGCATAGTTCCCATATAGTTCTGCACTGTAATTTAATATTAATTTGTGTTATCCTTGCTAATCAACACTAGAAGTTTACTTTTGTCACTACCTTCTAAAAGAGCCAATGCCAATAAAAACGCCCTTAAAAGAAAATTAAATCCTAGGGTCCATCCCCTTTCCCTCTCTGGGGTGTAAGACTGGTACAGACCCAGTGTAACAGTGTATTGCTTTATTGGGGTGGAGCTGGAAGGGGAGACACTGTGGTGAGGAACAGAATCAATGAAAGGAACACAAACTCAGGAAGCAATAATGTTAAGACAGTAATACATAAAATGCTTAACTGCCATCACTTTCTTAAGAGGACTCCACTCGTGGAAGAAAAACTTTAATTGCCATTGCAAAAATCATCTGAATGAAGTAGAAATTGTTTTCAATAACATTAGTAGAGAATATGTTCTAGAAATTGGGAGGTAACTGGATGTAACATCCTGGCAGCAATTTAATAGAACAGTCCCAGATGGTTAGGCTGAGGCCAACACCTAATGAGGACGAAAGCCTTGTCTGTGGGGAATTTTGGAGGATACCTGGAGAAATATTACACTGTGCATAAACCAAATTGAATTGTTGTTGTAAGTGTTGTAAAGTTTCATATAGTAAAAGTTTTTTTCTACATGCACTTCAATTTCACAGCAAGAGTGGCATAGGATGCCTAAACACAGAAGAGAGCATTCATGCAAGATATCTAACTCCTTGATATAATAATGCATACAATTCAAAATGATTACACTATCATTACATCTAGGGCTTTCTGCAACTACAAGGTGGTGGTTATGGAAAGCATGGCCCCCGGTATCAATATCTAAAAAGCAGCCACCACCTTCTTTTATGTGTGTTTCCTTTTTGCGTTTTTTCTTCATTTTTCTTAATCAACTCTGCTGCTGTTGCTGCTTCTTAGCAAAACTGGTAAAAACAAAGTTGTAATCACTGAACATAGCACTCTGGCAATCAAGACGTTTAAAACCCTCAATCTTCTGGGGCGAAGAAAGCACTGTGCGACATTTAGAACTCTAGGGAAGAAAATTAAATAAACTGTTAGTGCTTCCAACCTACAAAATATTCACAAACAACATAGTCATGCCACAAATATTTAAAACATTTATCTTCATAAAACTATGGTATTTGAAATATCTTAGCTGTCTTCTTATGGGCTAAAATGAGATAAGATAACTTATGTCCACCAGCCCCCATCCCAATTCCAGGCCTGCCAACAGGGACAATAAACAGTACAGGGGGAGCCCACCAATTAACTAGATATAAAACAAGAACCAACAGAAATTTAATGAAATATAGGAAACTTTTCATCCCCAAAACCTCAACTTGTATCTGACTGATAGATACCATTTTATGACATTCCTCACTACCCTTATTTTCTGGAAGATTTTATTGTCAAAAAACGAAGTACCTGGTTTACAAACAAGGTGGTCACAAATTTTCCTGGCTTGAAGACTTCCACAACTTTTCTGATCAGGTCGTCATAGGAGGTCTGACTTAAGTTTGTTTCAAAGCTAACATAAGAAAATTCTGGTTCTGGAGTGATGTGTATAGTCCAATAAGTTCCCTTTGAGAAATAGTTTTGTGTTAATAATAGAAAAGGCACACTTAAATATTTAAATAAGTATTAAGCAAATATTATTACTTACATCCGATTTCATGCCATTCATCGAATACCCACAAGGATTGAACATTGTGGCATCAATGACAGAACCTGGTATCAGGTCACGAATTCCACTCTCCTGAAAAGGAAAAAAAAGAGACTGGATTAAATACAAATTTAAAAAATAAAACAAGAATGAGTTAAACAATATATTTTAGTCCCCAAGCAGTATCCAGAATTACTGAAAATCCTTACACGAGTGACATCCTTTGCAGTAACACCATCTTTCATGTAGAACTGGTCCATAACTGCTGGGTCAAGCTCACTCATCAGAATTTCCAGGGTTTGATCTGGCTGACTGATTACCCTACTCTCTGGGAAATCCAAAGTATACAAGTACCTATACAAAAGTAAACAGTCATTTTAAAAAATGACAACCGGCAGTTTAAAGTAATCTTATATACAAGAAAAAAAATTGGTAAGATTATGTGCAACATACCAACAGTCAGAATTCATACGTCCCATACAATATGCTGCTCCATCTGTTGAGGGAGGAGAAAGCAAAATAAATGCAACAGTTCCATTTGACAGGATGGTTTTTTCTCACCCTTCCAATAGCCGGGATGATACTATTTGCCTCCTATCAGAAATATCAGTGAAGGAGAGTAAGTGGGTGAATTCACAAGCAGGCAAGACTCTGCCCCATCACCCTTTAAAATGTATGTATATATTTTACTGACTGTCATTTAGAAATTCTCTTCAGCAGCCAGTGAGTCAATCTAAGTGGTACTGAGAAAACTATGGCTCCTTCTCTCCTAAAAGTCCATTAGGAAATAGAATTTGCTTACCCATTTATCTACTCTCCCAAGTAAATACAAGTTATCTTATGTAATACTTTCCATATTGTTTCACTCAACACAGTAAATTAATAATTGGGAGATATTTACACTAAATTACAATTAGCACTCTCTGATTTAGACCAGTTTAATTTCATATTAGTAGATAATAGAAATCTGATTTTCTTTTAAAATCATGCCAATGAGTGACTTTGTCAAATTATTAAAATGATCCTTAGTTATTAGCTTTATCTAGGATACAAGGATATTGGATTTGATAACCCTTAGTTCCTTGACCTTAAAGCTCAAAAAACACACATATCCTTAATATGTATTTTTTTAAAAGATCTCTAATAAAGTTTTGTAAATGAAAGAAAATCTTGCCCAGTATACTAAAGGCACAAATGATCTCACTGTGTTGGTCACTTATAAATCAGCTCAATTCCTGTATAGAATGCTGGATCAGTGTTTTAACAGAGGATTTTGCAGTCACTCACTGGGCATTTTTCTGGATCAAGGGATCATAGCCTTCAAATCCACTAAGTTAGATATAAATCAGAGCAAGTGACTGGATCAAGATGAATTCTCTCTCTAGCAGGTACCAATTCGTTTCATTTTCTATCATTTTTAAGAACAATGACCCAAGGTACATACAGACATACTCTAAAATTTATAATCAATTATATTGATACATGTATGTTAATTATAAACATGCTACATTTGCATAAATGTGCTTTCGTATATATAAAGATTTCTAAAAAGATATATCCTCTAACTTTAATAAAGCAGGTTTCAATTCTATTTATTAAAACTTACTTGGGAAAATTGCATTAAGAAACTCTATTTCTTCCTGGAAATTCCGGTGTGGGTACCCTTGGTGAGAAGGCTTCATGAAATTCTTACGAGAATAAAAGAAGCTCTAAAAAAAAGTAGATAAACCAATATCCATGAGTCAAGTGCTATTAGGAACAACTTTGTAAGCTGTGAAGAAGACTCAACAGAGAATTTATAATATAGAGTGCATTAATGACTTTCTATAAACTAAAATGCCCAGTCTACAGATGATGGGTCATAACAATTAAGATACAACAAAACAGTGGTTTCTGATCTGAGCATTTAAATAGGCATGTAAGCCAAAATTTTGTGGGAGAATATGTGTACATTAAACCGTAAGAGTCAGTGATTCAGCACTGGCCAGTGTAACTCAGTGGTCATCCTTTGCCCTGAAGGGCCGTGGGTTCCTTTCCCAATCGACACATACCAGGGTTTGGGTTTGCTCCCCATTTGGGGCATGCACACAAGGCAACCAATCAATGTTTGTCTCTCACATCAATGTTTCTATCTCTCCAGAATCAATGAAAAATATACTCTTAAGAAAAGTCAGTGATCCAAAAATTAAGAACATATTGCTCAAGTTATTTTTAAGGATCAATAATTAACAAAAACTCTTTTAGGTCCTAGTAACAAGGTATCCTTTACCCTAAGTAAGTGAAATACTAAAATTCAACATCTGCTCATCAGAACAATTATGCCCCTAAGTAAACACCTTAATTCTTTAAAATAATTTTTTTTATTGACTTCAGAGAAGAAAGGAGAGGAAAACAGATAGAAACATCAATGAGAGAGACACATCGATCAGCTGCCTCATGCATGGTCCTTACTGGGGATCGAGCCCACTACCTGGGCATGTGCCCCGATAAGAAATGGAACCTGTCGGGACCTCTTGGTCCATGGGTAATGCTCAATCCACTGAACCACACCAGCTAGGCTATCATCTTAATTCTTAAATATTATCAGAATTTAACTCTATACTGCTGCTCTTAACATAATCAACTTTTTGTTAGGAAAACTGGATTAATTCTTCTTGCTTTCACTTTTCTTCGTTTCTTCGCCCTTCATATTGACACTTCAGGGAGTTAAATATTGAACATGTCTGGTTTCTTCATTTCTCCCATATGGATTTTATCCCAACTCATTCTTTGCTTTCTCCATATTCTGAATTCTTCCTATTCAGCATCAGGAAGAATATTTTTTCTCTCACGGTGAGCCCACCCTTACCTATTACAACCAAAGCAATAAGTATACAAATTTATTTATAATTTAAAGGATTAAATAATGTTTTTTGATTACTTACTTGAATTGAGTCAAACCCACTGTAATCCCTAGCAAGTTTCAACAGGGGAACCAGTGCTTTCAGCAAGAGGGTGGTACCACATGTCTTCAAAATGAAACGTCTCTTGGAGACAAACATGCTACTCTCACTACAATTGAAAAAAGTTACAATATTATAATGCTATTTATGCATATTGATAAAATTTTTGCTAATTTTGAATGTTAAAACCTCAAGAAAGCAAATAATGTACTACAGTAGTCTTCCTCTTTTATTATACAAAAATCAAGTTCTAGAACCCACAGAAATAGTCCTTGAGTTCCTTATAAAGCATATTAGTTCATTATATACACCCTCTTTACTACTAAAATTTCCTCCTTACCTATCCTGACATTATTAAGTTCATGCTTTCCCTCATCTTGCACCATCCATTCTCACATGTATTTCTATCTCATTACTTCTTACACTAGGTAATTAAGCCCAGTGAAGAAAGGAATGTTTGTTTCCACTCACCATTATATCTCTTCTAGAGGCCCGGTGCACAAAAATTTGTGCACTCTTTTATTAGATTAGATGGTACCTTAGGAACCTTGTTCAATCCAAGGCCCATTATAATATGTATAAGAATTCAACTAAATTATCTTTGTACCTATAAAAAGGATGAATGACTTTTTTGTTATATATGGCAATCCTATTTATACAGCAGAGCTAACTTCACTTTTGCCTAAGGTTCTGATATTGAGAGGCATATACTAAAAGGAAGACCCCAATCTTCAAGGTAAAGGTACAATGTCATTCTACTCACTTTATAGATACTTCCTCCTCACTACAAATAGGTAAAGATGGCAACCATCTTGAAGACTTTTCAGGTAAGACTTCAAAACCTACTGTCTAGGGATATGTGAATAAACATTTTATTTTACACTGTATTTTTAAAAATAAGGCTAAAATAATTATAGAACTAAGGTCCAGAAGAACAATTTACTATTCTATATATGGTATTATTTAGATAGAAATATGTTAGGTAACACTTGTTTTACAGGACTTACCTGAGTACATAAGCTTCCTGCTTGTCAGTTTTTGTCACACTTATGATTGAACATTGCACATCCTTCAAAAGTATGTCCCACTCAGATCTATCATTTAATAAAAAAGATGATTAATTCATTATACTATGTGCCCACTCTCATAAATTATAAATCACATTTAAAAGAGTTTTTCAATGATCAACAAAGCATATTTTATATTTGTTGGCACATTCTTATTGTAGCTTCTCTTATGAATATCAACAATTAGTTTTGTTCCAAAATTGTCTATCTATATTGACATCCATTAAATAAGATGGCATTATTGGCAATTTACAAAGAAAAAGACAAATAGACAAAATACCATGAATAAGCCATGTACAGAAGAAATTCAAAAGGAAACCAAAGCCCTGGCTGGTTTAGCTCAAAGGATAGAGGATTGGCCTGTTGTCTGCAGGGTCCAGGGTTTGATTCCTGTCGGAGGCACATGCCCTGGTTGTGTGCTTGATCACCAACGAGTAGGGAAGCAGCCAATCAGTGATTCTCTCTCATCATTGATGTTTCTCTCTACCTTCCTCTCTGAAATCAATTATCTATAATAATAAAAGAGTAATATACTAATTAGACTAGACGCCTTCCAGATGAAGCCAGGGCTGCGAGGGAAGCCAGTGCCAGCAACCAGGGAAAAAAAGGCCTACTCTTGCACAAATTCCATGCATCAGGCCTATGGTGTATGTATATACACTGAGTGGCCAGATTATTATGACCACCTCATTATTACTTCGTTGGGCCACCTTTTGCCTTTAATACTGTGGCTATTCTTCTTGGCATTGACTCCACGAGATGTTGAAAGGTGATGTGAGGAATCTGACACCATGCCTGATGAAAAGCACTGTCCAGTTCTGTGAAATTTCATGGTTGTAGACCCAGCTTCCTGATGGCTCTTTGAACTTCGTCCCGCAGATGCTCAATTGGATTGAGATCTGGTGATTGTAGGGGCCACCTAAGCAAGGTAAAGTCTCCCTCATGTTCTTGAAACCACTCCTGCACAATACGAGCACTATGGCATGACGCATTGTCTTGGTGGAAAAAGCCATCTCCATTGGGATACGCCACCAACATGATAGGATGAACCTGATCAGCAATGATACTTAGGTATGTTGTGCTATTCAGACGTTGTTCCACACAAATTAAAGGGCCCAAATCATGCCAGGAAAACATGCCCTAAACCATAACACTGCCCCCGCCAGCTTGAAGGGTTGTACTCATGCATGTGGGGTGCATGCTTTCATGCTGTTTCTGCCAAATTCTCACTCTGCCATGTGCACGATACAACTGGAAACGTGATTCATCAGACCACATGACTTTTTTCCAATGCTCAACTGTCCAATCCTTGTGTTCCTGTGTGAACTGGAGACATTTTATCTTGGTAACTGCAGACAGCAAAGGTGTTCGAACAGGCCTTCGGCTTCCATATCCCACATGATGCAGTGTATAGCTAATTTGCCTACAAATGTGAGGTGGTCATAATAATCTGGCCACTCAGTGTGTGTGTGTATCTACCTATATATCTATCTCTCTCTACAATAATAAAAGCATAATATGCTAATTAGACCAGATGTCCTTCCAGACGAAGCCAGGGCTGCGAGGGAAGCCTGAGTCCTGGGTATCAGAGGGAATCTGGTGCTGGCAGCTGGGAAAGGAAGGCCTATTCTTACACAAATTTCATGCATTGGGCTTCTAATATATCTAAACTAATAAAAGCGGAATAGTAAAATTAACCGTTTCTCTGGGACGCCCACAGCCAATCAGAACGGCTGTATGCAAATTAGCCCAGCAAACATGGCGGCCGCCACTCACGGACCTGAGTAAACGTTTAGGCAGCCTCCGTTGCAGCAGGAGCGAAAGCAAAACTACCTGCTCGCTGGCTCCTTAGCCTTTGGCCTGAAGCAAAACACACATTTGCAACAATTAAGTGTAACAATTGTTTCATTATAGAAGCCGGGAGGTGAGGCAGAGAGGAGGCTTCATTAGTAAAAGGCCTCGCCTTAAAGGAACAGCATCAATTATAGGAAACCTGCGTCCAGCCAGCCTTGCTGGGACGTTGGGCAATGGGAGATGTGGGCAGCCTTAAAGCCCCTCACTAAGGCTGGTCAGGCACGCCAGCAGGTGGGCATCCCCTGAGGGGTCCCAGACTGTGAGAGGGCACAGGCCGAGCTGAGGGACCTCCCGAGTGCACAGAGCAGCTGCAGGGCGGGACAGCGCAGGACCCAGGACCCGTGAGTGGGAAAGAGGTGGCAGGGTTGGAGGGCACCACGAAGCGGGTAAGAGGTGGCAGGGCGTCGGCGGCCTGCTTGGTGGGCTTCCCAGGCCCCTTGCAGGGCACCAGGAAGTGGGAAAGCAAGGTGGCGGGCTGGTGAGTGGGAAAGAGGCAGCGGGGCGGTCTTGGCCTGCTTGGCAGCTGCCCAGGCCCCTTTGCGGGGCACCGGGGAGAAGGAAAGCAAGGCTGCAGGGGCCAGGGGCCTGCTTGGCAGCTCCCCAGACTCCTTGGCAGCACCGGGAAGTGGGAAAGGAAGGCAGCAGGGGACTGGTGAGTGGGAAAGAGTCGGTGGCCTGCTTGGCGGCTCCCCAGGCCCTTTGGGGGCCACTGGGGAGTGGGAAAGCAAGCTCTTGGGAGCTGGAGTCCTGCTTGGCGGCTCCCCAGACCCCTTCCGGGGATCAGGGAGCAGGAAAAGGCTGGCCTGACCACGAGGCAGCATTTTCCCTGCTTTCTGGTGCTGGAGGAAGATGGGCAGTAGGCAAGCTTGGGAGGCAGGCCGCACCCAGCCCTGGCCACAGCTCAAAAAAGAGAACAACATGCAGGGGAGGGCAAGAGTCTGAGAGATCATCATAGAGGGGGTGCCTGCTCCAAGCCTCCACAGTGTGCCTGGGGGCAGGCCCCCAGCAGGTAGACACACACAGGAGGACTGCTCCGA
>PVJC01028220.1:0-22710 GCA_004026665.1 Murina feae
TTAGTCTGCTTTTTTAAAATCTTAAGATTATTCCGGGTTTCTACATAGTTTTCATAGTGATTTTTTTCTTTCAGAGACACACTACCTCCTGGGACTTCTGTGATAAAAGTGCCTTTGATTGCTAATCTCCTTAAGGGAGGAACTGTTGTGGACCAACATTCGAGAGAATAAGACCACCGACTCTAATTAGGTCGTAAGCAGCAAGCGAGGATTTATTGAGTGAGCTGGCCAGCTGGCTGCAGCGCCAGCTCCCACCGAAGTGAGGACTGACACTACACCCCCAACCAGATGCAGAAGCAAGCTTTTATTTGCAAAAACTGAAAAAATTGATGCACAAAGTTTGTTGCTCTATTTCTCACAGACACATAAGTTTTGGCTAGAGCATGACTATTTTACTATTTCTTTATCTCTGGCAGTAGCTGTAAATCCTACTGAGCTGGGCAAGCTGACCTTTACAGAACCATATACTTTCAACCCTTCTAATGACTAGAACAGAGTGGGATATGCTAGTCCTCAGTGAGTGTTTGTAGCCTTGAAACACACACACATCAGTGAAAGATAAATTCTGGGAATAAATGACCATCAAAGAACTGAGATCTAATCAATCCTTGCACACAATGTGGCACGAGTTTCCTGAAAATGCAGCTAAAAATACAAATACTATCAACCACACATAGTTTTCCATGTTCAAACCTTCAAAACAATATTGTGGTCATACCTTTGATTATATGCAGGCAATGTTCCTGCCTACACTTACACAGAAAATAAAAATAGACCACATGTTAGGTCATAAAACAAGTCTTAATAAATTCAAGAAAATTGAAATATCAAGCATAAATTGATTGCTAATCTCCTTAAGGGAGGAACTGTTGTGGACCAACATTCGAGAGAATAAGACCACCGACTCTAATTAGGTCTTAAGTAGCAAGCGAGGATTTATTGAGTGAGCTGGCCAGCTGGCTGCAGCGGGGATGTGCCTGCAACCAAGGTACACGCCCCCGACCAGAATTGAACCTGGGACCTCTCAGTCCACAGACCGACGCTCTATCCACTGAGCCAAACTGGTTAGGGCCAACACCCATTTTTGGTAAAAACTCTCAGCAAATTGGGAATAGAAGGAGCATATCTCAACATAATAAAAGCCATATATGACAAACCTACAGTGAACAATCATACTCAATGGGCAAAAACTAAAAACATTTCCCCTAAGAAGAGGAACAAGACAGGGATGTCCACTTTCACACTCTGATTCAACATTGTACTAGAAGTTCTAGCCACAGTGATCGTAAAAGAAGAGGAAATAAAAGGCATCAAAATTGGAAAGGAAGAAGTAAAACTCTCATTATTCACAGATGACATGATATTGCACATAGAAAACCCTAAATGTTACACCAAAAAACTAGATTTAATGAATTTTACGATATAGCAGGATACAAAATCAACACCCAAAAATCAGTGGCTTTGTTATACACCAATAATGAATTCTCAGAGAAACTAAACAAACAATCCCATTTACCATTGCAACAAAAAAATTAAAATACTTAGGAATAAACTTAACCAAGGAGGTAAGAGACTTGAACTCAAAAAACTACAGGACATTGAGAAAACAGAAGATATAAACAAGTGGGAGACCATACCATGTTCATGGATTGGTAGAATCAACATCATTAAAATGTCCATACTACCCAAGGCAATCTACAGATTCAATGTAATACCTATTAAAATACCAACAGCATATTTCCCAGATCTAGAACAAATACTCCAAAAATTTATATGGAACCAAAACAACAACAACGACAAACCCTGAATAGCTGCAGTAATCTTGAGAAAGAAGAACAAAGTTTGAGACCAGATATCAAGTTATACTTCAAAGCCACCATAATCAAAACAGCCTGGTACTGGCACAAGAACAAACATATAGATTAGTGGAACAAAAGAGAGACCCCAGAAATAGACCCAAGCCCTTACACTCAATATTTGACAAAGGAAGCAAGAGCATACAATGGGGTCAAGACAATCTCTTCAATAAATGGTGTTGGAAAAATTGGACAGATACATGCAAAAAAAATGAAACTAGACCACCAACTTATACCATACATAAGAATAAACTCAAAATGGATGAAAGACTTAAATGTAAGTTGGGAAATGATAAAAATCCTAGAAGAAACCAAAATCTCAGACATATATCATAGCAATATATTTACAGATACATCTAGAGCAAAGGAAACTAAGGAGAAAATAAACAAATGGGACTGCATCAAAATAAAAAGCTGCACAGCAAAAGAAATCAACAAAATGAAAAGAGAGCCCACTGTATGGGAGAACATATTTGGCAATGATACATCTAATAAAGGGTTAATGTCCAAAATATATAAGGAATTCATACACCTTAACAAAAAAAGATAAACAATCCAATTTAAAAATGGGCAAACGACCTAAATATACACTCTCCAAAGTGGACATACAGAAACCCAAGAAATGTGAAAAAATCCTCAAAGTCATTAATTATCTGAGAGATGCAAATAAACATGACAATGAGATGTCACCTCATACTTGTGAGAATGGCTATCATCAGCAACTCCAATGACAAGTGCTGGTGATGATGTGGAGAAAAGGGAACCCTAGTATACTGCTGGTGGGAATGCAGACTGGTGCAGCCATTATGGAAAACAGTATGGAATGTCCTCAAAAAATTAAATATGGAACTGATATTTGAACCAGTGATCCCACCTCCAGGAATATACTCTAAGAAACCCTAAACTCCAATAAAAAAGAATGTATGCATCCCTCTGTTCTTTGCAGCACAATTTACAATAGCTAAGATATGGAAACAGCCCAAGTGCCCATCAGTTGATGAGTGGATAAAAAAGCTGTGGTATATTTATACCATGGAATACTATGCAGCAGTAAAAAAGAAGAATCTCTTACCCTTTGAGACAGCATGGAGGGACTTTATTTAGAGTATCATGCTAAGTGAAATAAGCCAGTCAGAGAAAGACAAGAATCACATGATCTCACTCATATGTGGAATCTAATTAACAAAATAAACTGATGAACAGAGTGGATCCAGAAACATGGAATGATGGAACAGAGTGTGGAATCTAGGGGGGAAGGTGGGTGGGAGGTAATGAACCAAAAACCTTGTATGCATATACCAGTATACATAACCCATGTACACAGACAATAGAGTGGTGAAGGCCTGGGGCAGAGGGGGGTGGGTTCGAGGGGGCCAATAGGGAGAAAAAGGGGACATCTGAAATGCTTTCAACAATGGAGAATTATTAAAAAAAAATTTTTAAATTGAAAAAAAAACACACCCACACAGGATATTCTATAGGTTCAACCTCTTACCACAGAGGTAGTACCACACATGCAGACTCTGAAAAGAAGAAACTAGCAGCTGAAACAAAGGCTGGAATTAAGGTATGTGTTAATCATCCTCAGAGACCATGGATATAAACAGGCAGGGATATGTTTATGTTTTTGGAAAGGAGGCTAAGGGGAGGCTAATATTTCAAAGGTTTGCTACAAGTGGTAATTTTTTAAAACATCTTTGTTCCAGCTTACACAAACCCTGCATGTCTTAGTAGCTGCCTATGGCTCTGGCTGAGGGAACTGTGTTTGTAAAATATATTTGGGGTAAATACTTAAATAAAATTAATATGTTTTTTTAAAATATATTTTATTGATTTTTTACAGAGAGGAAGGGAGTGGGATAGAGAGTTAGAAACATCGATGAGAGAAACATTGATCAGCTGCCTCGTGCACAACCCCCCTACTGGGGATGTGCCCGCAACCAAGGCACATGTCCTTGACTGGAATCGAACCTGGGACCCCTCAATCCGCAGGCCGATGCTCTATCCACTGAGCCAAACTGGTCAGGGCTAAAACTAATATCTTTAAAGTTTTTTATTTTTAATGTATTTTATTGATTTTTTTTTACCGAGGGGAAAGGAGAGGGATAGTTAGAAACATCGATGAGAGAGAAACATCGATCAGCTGCCTCCTGCACACCTCCTACTGGGGATGTGCCTGCAACCAAGGTACATGCCCTTGACTGGAATGGAACCCGGGACCCTTCAGTCTGCAGGCCAACGCATAATCCACTGAGCCAAACCAGCTATGGCAAAATTAATATCTTTAAAAATGGCTATCTTGCTTGGAATTTCAAATTAGAGAAAGGTAGCATAGTGAGTAGGGATTTCTGAGTGTTCAGCAGTCAAATGCCTTGAAAAATAGTAAGTGTAGATTGAAATTACCTTGAATGAATATAACAATTTGAGAAAAAATTATTATTTTCTAATGAATTTATTGGAGTTGCATTGGTCAATAAAATTATACAATCAAACCAGTTCTCAAACATCTCCCATCTCAAATAATTGGGTTCTTGGCCAAGTTATTCATGGAGAACATGTCTTGGTTATTGGAATAAATTTCAGTTCTCAACCTGGCAACCCTTTCAAGCTGATACATCAGCATGACAGAAAACATCTCGGCCCACAAAGGAGAGAATACAATGTGAGTCAGGTTATCTTAAATTTCCTTGTTAACATCTCAGGAAATTGTGCTGTGAATTTTTTTTTTTTTTTTTTTTTTGCTTTGGTTGCTATTGAAATAGACAATTAGCACAATTTTAAAATATAAAGAGGCTATCAAGAGTGCTGATTTCGCTACAGGTGTGAAGGTGTCCATGAAACAATGGTCACAGGCAATTGAAGGGGTAGAAAGTTGTTGATTTGGATAAACGAAAGAAGTCAGCTAGTGACAACATTTCAGAGGCAATGGTATGTGAAAAAGTGAAGATGCTGCATTTGACCTCCTGAAAGACACCCTTGGAATGAGTGCTGAAAGTGATTTGTTTAAGGCTAGTAGGGGATGGTTTGATAAATTAAGAAAAGAAGTGTTTGCTTGTAGATTAAACAGCACATTAAACATGAACTTTATACAAGAAAGGTGAAAACAATCATTTGGAGGTCTGGAACAAATTAATTCAATTTTCATTATTTCTAATGAGGAAAAAATGATGTAGTTTTTGAACAAATTGCTTCTCCAGCCTTGTGGAATGAATTAAGTTCGAGAACCAAGGTTCCACAGTACAGGTATCAAGTGTACCATCTATAATACATTGTCTGCACACTGCATTGTGCACTTTGCATTCAAAGTCTAGTCTCCTTTTTTCATTATGCATCCCCTTTACCCTCTTCCCTCTATCCCTACACTCCTCCATCCTCCCCGCTTCCCCTAATAATCACCATACTGTGGTCTGTATTTATGAGCCTTTTTTTTTTCTTAATTCCTTAACCTATTTCACCCACCCCTCCAGCCCTCTACCCTCTGACAGCTGTCAGTCTGTTCTCCATATCTATGAGTCTGTTTCTATTTTGTTTCTTCATTTTGTTCATTAGATTTCACATATAAGTGAAATGATACAATATTTGTCTTTCTCTGACTGGTTTATTTCACATAGCATAATACCATTTAGGTTCATTCAGGCTGTTGCAAAAAGTAAAGTTTCCTTTTTTACAGCTGAGTAGTATTCCATTGTTTAAATGTACCACAACTTTTTAATCTCCACATCTACTGATGGGTACTTGGGCTGCTTCCAAATTCTGGGTATTGTAGCTAGCTCTGCAGTGACCATAGGAGGGGTCACATATTCTTCCAATTAGTGTGTCAGGTTTCTTTGGATATAGTCCCAGAAGTTGAATCACTGGGTCAAGGCAGTTTTATTTTTAGTTTTTTAAAGAACCTACACACTGTTTTTCACAGTGGCTGTACCAGCCTGCATTCCTACCAACAATGCATGAGGGTTTTCTTTTCTCCACATCCTGGCCAGCATTTTTGGATTCTTTAATCATAGCCATCCTGACAGGTGTGAGGCAATATCTCATTGTAGTTTTAATTTGCATTTCTCTGATGATTAGTGACATTGAGCATTTTTTCATATGTCTATTGGCAATCTGTACATCCTCTTAGGAGAAGTGTCTACTCAGGTCCTTTGCCCATTTTTTAATTGGATTGTTTATTTGTTTTGATGTTGAGTTTTTTTATAAATTTTTGATACTAACCCATTGCATCATTGGCAAATATGTTTTCCCATTCAGTGGGTTGTTTTGTCATTTTGTTGATTGTTTCCTTTGCTGTGCAAAAACTTTTTAGTTTGATGTAGTCCCATTTGTTCATGGTATTATTTTGTTTGTTTTTTTAGTTTTATTGATTTTTTACAGAGAGGAAGGGAGAGGGATAGAGAGTTAGAAACATCGATGAGAGAAACATCAATCAGCTGCCTCCTGCACACCCCCTACTGGGGATGTGCCCACAACCAAGGTACATGCCCTTGTCCGGAATCGAACCTGAGATCTTTCAGTTCACAGGCCGATGCTCTATCCACTGAGCCAAACCGTTTAGGGCCGTAAGTCTTTTTTTCTTTTGTTTCCCTTGCCCAAGGAGATAAATCACATAAAATATTGCTATAAGAAATTTGCAGAGAGAGGGCGGTCTTTGGTATCTCATCCTTTTCTTATGAGGACATCAGTTTAATCAGATCAGGGCACCACTTGTAGGACCTCTTTTAACCTTCATTACCTTTCTAAAGCCTTATCTCCGAATAATATCACATTGGGGATTAGGGCTTCAATATCTGACTTTGGGGGTGGACTCACGTCAGTCCATAACATTCTGCTCTCTAGCCTCGCAAAATTCATGCCCTTCTCATATGCAAAACACATCCACTCATTTCGACATCCTCCCCAACCTTAACCCATTCCAGCATCAAAAGCTTCATCTAGATATCATCTAAATCAGATCTGTGTGAAAATGAGCTATGATTCATTTTGAATTCTTGAGAGAAGAGTGAGAACGTTTAGTCTGAAACAGGGCTTTAAGACCTCAACATATGACTAGGGAGTTGAGTGACACATTCAGTCTGTCCTTTTGAATTAAAATATTTTTAAAGTTGAATATCTCTTAGGTACCTCTGTGACCAGGTCCTCCTGCCTTGATGGATTATACACTCGAGCCCAACATGACAACAGGTGACGACTACTACCCTGATGTCCTCTCAAACTCCTGTGATGGGGAAGTTATCCAGAGAGAGAGCAAGTTGCTTCTTGCCATCTTTTACTGCCTCCTGTTTATATTCGGTCTTCTGGGAAACAGCGTGGTCATCCTGGTCCTTGTCATCTGCAAGAAGCTGAAGAGCATCACAGACATATACCTCTTGAACCTGGCCCTGTCTGACCTGATTTTTGTCTTCTCCTTCCCCTTTCAGACTCACTATCTGCTCCACCAGTGGGTGTTTGGGACTGTAATGTGCAAGGTAGTCTCTGGCTTTTATTACATTGGCTTCTTCAGCGGCATGTTCTTTATCACCCTCATGAGCGTGGACAGGTACCTGGCAATTGTCCATGCTGTGTATGCCATGAACGTGAGGACAGCCAGAATGGGCACAGCCCTGAGCCTGGGAGTATGGCTGATTGCCTTCATGGCCACCAGCCCACTGCTAGTATTTTACCAAGTGGCCTCTGAAGATGGCATCCTTCAGTGTTATTTGTCTTACAATCACCAGACTTTAAAGTGGAAGCTCTTCACCCACTTTGAAATAAATATCTTAGGCCTGCTGATCCCATTCACCATCCTGATGTTTTGCTACATTAGCATCCTGCACCAGCTGAAGAGGTGCCAGAACCAGAACAAAACCAAGGCCATCCAGTTGGTACTCATCATAGTGATTGCATCTTTAGTTTTCTGGGTCCCATTCAATGTGGTCCTTTTCCTCGCTTCCCTGCATGACCTGCACATCTTGGATGGATGTGCCTTGAGCCAGCAGCTGACTTATGCCATCCATGTCACAGAAATCATTTCCTTCACTCACTGCTGTGTGAACCCTATTATTTATGCTTTCGTGGGTGAGAAGTTCAAGAAACATCTCTCAGAAATATTGCAGAAAAGTTGCAACCACATCTCCCTCTTCTTGGGGAGGTCAATCACCAAGGAGATAGGGGAGAAACCATCGTCCTCCTACCAGCACTCCCCCCGTTCCTCCAGCATAGACTACATTTTGTGAGAATGATGCCTCAAAGTGGGTCTCTGCTTTCCCAGCCACTCCTCTTCCAAAGGACAAAAATGGTTTATACTGGAGTCTGAGTATCTTTTTAGTCCTAGAAATTTGGTTGTATAGACACAAGATATATTTCACATTAAATTTGTATTAGGAGTTTATTTATTGAAGTTTTATATAGGAAACCCTTTCTCAAAAACACTTTCAAGTGCTGTTATAATTCTGACTTCAGTGTTTTTGCATACAAAATAAAAGTGTTTTGAGTGACTGAAGTTTCTGGGGTAAAATGACTGGGCTTGAATAGCAGGGATCCAAAGGAGGGTAAAACTAATCAGGGAGAATTTTATTTTGTTACTTTTATTTTTAGCTGTAGAATTTTAGGCAACTTACTTTAAATGCTTCAGTTAGTTTCCCTATATGTAAAATACATATCTTTGATTTATGTGAGAGGATCATACAGGGTTACAAAGCTGTGTTCTGATGCCACCTACCTGCCATTCAGTAGCTGACAGTGACAAGAGTCGCCTGCAGTAGGATAGAACTGGAGCTTCATTTTGTATGTGTTTGGTCGTATGTGTCATATGTTAAGAATATATTTGTCAAGGAAAGGCGGAAGAACTATTCCAGATTGAAGGAGACTAAAGAGACATGATTGTTAACACGTGTACAATCCTAAATCCAGGGGAAGTGCTGTGAAGGACTGTTTGGGTACAGCTGGTAAAATTTGAATTTGGACCATAAAAGGGTAATATGCAAATTGACCCTAACAGAATGAATGGGAATGATTGGTCAGTATGACACACACTGACCACCAGGGGGCAGACGCTCAATGCAGGAGCTGCCCCCTGGTGGTCAGGGCACTCCCACAGGGGAAGCTCTGCTCAGCCACAAGCCAGGTTGACTACTGCCAGCACAGCGGTGGTGGTGGGAGCCTCTCCTGCCTCCTCAGCAGCGCTAAGGATGTCTGACTACAGCTTAGGTTTGCTCCCTGTTGGCAAGTGGACATTCCCCCAAAGGCTCCCAGGCTGCCAGAGGGCTGTCTGCCAGCTTAGGCCCTGTCACCAGGGGAGCAGGCCTAAGCCAGCAGGTGGACATCCCCAGAGGGGTCCCAGACTGTGAGAGGGCACAGGCTGGGCTGAGGGACCCCCCCCTCCTCCGAGTGCACAAATTTTTGTTCACAGGGCCTCTAGTATTTGATAATCCAGGTATGAAAGTATCAGAGGAGATAAAACAGAGAAACACTTAGAACAGCACCTGGGGTACGGAGGTACAACAGTGAATGTTACCTGTTATTAGGAAGTAAGCCCCATGAGGGCATCAACTTCATCTGTTTTACTCACTGCTGTATCCCCAGAGCCTGGAACAGTCCCAAAAACAAAATTCCTCCAAAAGCACCAGCCATGCTGGGGGGAAGGGGTGGAGAGAAGGAAACAGCGGGTCCTGCAGTTCCGAGGTTTTCACCAGGTGGCGCTAAGGAGCGCGCCCTCGCCTGCTCCAGACCGGCCTCCGACCCGGAAGTTGAATCCCGGCTCTTTCTAATTCCTGCAGCCTTCTCCACCCGATACATTGAGCCTCCGGTCTGCAGCCCCGAAGTCTGGGCAGAATGTGCCGGAGAGCGGAGCCGCGGGGTCTGCAGAGCGAGTGAAAAGCCGCACGAGGTTCCCGGGTGCAGGCTCCTACGCCAGCCCGGAGCCACGCGCGCAGCCCGGGACCCGGCAGGTCCCGCCGCCGACGGGTGCAGACGGTGAAGGGCCCCCGCCTGGGAACGCGTCATCGCCTCCGAAGTCGCCAAGGCCGGACCGGGGGTGCCGCCGACGGCCCCCGAGCCCCGCGCGCTCACAGACCGCCTCCGATGATTCAGAAGTCACGCTCGGCGCTGCTGCAAGCTCCAGATGTGGGAGACAGGGTGGACACGCTTATGGTAAACGGCGGGGAAGGGAAGGGAAGGCAGAGGGTCCAGGGCTGCCAAGCCCGGGGAGGTGGCACAGGCTCAGCGGCCCTGGCGGACCTTTCCCCGCGCCCGGGTGTGTGCAGATCGGGGGACTTGGCGAGGAATGGGGGGTGGGGGGAGGAGGAGAGGACTGCAGCTTGGGACCCACGACCAAAGGTCGCGCTGGTGCAGTGACTGGTATCTGGGTGGAGATGGGCGGCATTGCTGGGGCCTGGGGGGCGGAACAGGATGGGGGGTGTGCACAGGAGGCCCCAAGCGAGGTGCGGAGCGCTACGGGTCGCCGCTTAGAGTTAGTGCCTTGAATGACAGAGTGCGGGACACCCGGGCAGGGATCTGGACCATCTCCGGGCCCAGGAGTAGCGCCGAGCCGGAGACGCTGGCACCGCTGTGGGCGGAGGGAGGGGCACCTTAGGTCTGCAGCCCGCAGCGGGCGGGGAACGGGTGCGCTCCGCCGGCGCCGCGAGGCCACGCCCCGCGGTTGGGCCACCGAGTCCCCATTGGTGGTGACGGAGGCGGGGCTGCGTCCAGCTCTAGCTGGAGACTTATTGGATTTACAATTGTACTGGATTTAAGATTTACTTATTTACTTTTAAACTACTTTTAAAAAATTGATTTCCGAGGTGGAGAGAGGTAGAAACATCACGGATGAGAGAGAGTCATCCATCTGCTGCCTCCTGCACGCCCCTACTGGGGATCTAGTCGCAACCCGGGCCTGTGCCCTGCCCAGGAATAGAACCATGACCTCGTGGTTCATAGGTTGACGCTCAACCAGAGCCATGCCGGACAGTCTAGGATTTTTTTTTTAAAGGATGTAGAAATTGCTTAGGGAACTACTTTGCTAGTTATTTAAGTGCTGCTATTTGTGTACCTGTGTAGTATTGTTTGGTTCTTTCTGCCCGACAAAATAAAACAAAACAAAGAAACTGGATTACTCCTTTTATTTACCTTGAATAATTTTGGCTATTTAGGAAAAGATGAAATAGTTATCGTCTCTATATATTTATCAAATATATATTGAGCCAATAATATGTCTAAGCACTGTGCTGTGAAAAAAAAGGATGTGAAAACGATAGTGTATGTAATGGAAGAGGCTCTCTCTCTTTTTTTTTAATCCTCACCTGCTTTTTTATTGGTTTAAGAGAAAAAGGTAAGGACAGGGAGAGAAAGAAACATTGATGTGAGAGTGAAACATCGATCTGTTGCCTCCTGCGTGCACCTCAACCAGGGATGGAACCCAAAACCTGGGTATGTGCCTTGTCAGGGAATTGAATCCAAGATCTTTCGTGTAACAATGACACTCCAACCATCTGAGCCACACCAGCCAGGGCTGAGTCATTCATTTTTGACAGTTGAGCACCTACAGTGTACCAGGTTCCATGCCAGAGGTACCCATGAGCTGTACAACCAGGATCTGTCCTGCACCCTCAGTCATAGGGAGATGGGCACAGATGTGGTGGAAGCACGGATGGGGGTTTTCCAGGGCAGGTAAGGTCTGAGGCTTAGTTAGACTCTAAGCAGAGGCCCAGATTAATTAGACATGGGAGGAGTGCGGGCAGAGTTCTCACAGGTGAGAAGAAGGCAGAGAGTCCATTATAACTGCAGAGAGTGAGGCAGGAGGCTGAGAGCACAGGCAACAATGATAAGATGGGACCTGTTGATTCATGGAAGGTTCTCAAGCCAGCAGTTTGGACTTTGTCCTGGGAGGAATAGGAACAATTAAGGAGCATTTTAAAAAAATTTTTAATTCAAGTCTCTCCCTGAAGGTGTTTGCACCTGGAAGCAGTGTAGTCAGATTTGAACGGACGAAAGGGTTCAGAGATGAGGTGAGGGAAGAGGTGGTGGCTGTCATCGAGGATGATGGTGCCCTGAGCTGGATGACAGAAGGTGAATTTGAGAGCTGTTAGGAGGTAGGATGAGCAGGTGCAGAGGGGCCGGGTCAGAGGTGCTGCCCAGGTTTCTTTTGGGGCAGTGGGTCGGTTACTGGCATGGCATTCACTGGGGTAGGGCAGCCAGGAGGAGGAGCAGGTAGGGGGGGAGGGAGAGAGATGAGTTCAGGTTTGGAAATGTGCCTGTGGCACAGCTGAGGACGTGGATACGTGGGTCTGATGCTCTGGAAGGAGTTGAAGTGTGGACAAAGGGCTGGAGATGGAACCAGGGGAGTGGATGGAGCCGGTGGCAGTGTTATCAGGGAAAGAAGAGGAGTGTTTCCACCCAAAAAAAAGAGCCCAGAGAAGTGGGAGGCAATCCTGAACCAGGAGAGAGCATCCCAAGACTGCTCCGGGAGCACGGCGGAGGGTGGGTTGGCACAGTTAGGGCTGGAGAATGCCCAGGAGGCCGCCAGGGTGGATCGGTGGGGGCAGACTCTGGACGAGGAGTCATCAGCAGGACTTGGTCATGAAGTAGTAGATAGACTGAGGAGTCTTATAAATTCCCCAGGGGGTAGGTAAGTCAGTGTGGATTGGAGAGGAGGCAAGTGTGTGGAGAACTGTTGGCTGAGTTTCCGTGTTGGAATATTGAATTTGAGATGCCTGTGTGCCAGTGGGAGGTGGAGGGGGAGTGGGAATATCGGTGTCTGGCCTGAGGCTCCTGGGCTGGAAGGTGTGGGTGTTGCTGCCTGTGTGTGGTGTGGGTGTGGGTGTGGGTGTGGGTGTGGGCAGGGTGAGGTTGCCCTGAGAGGCCGCAACTGGAGGAGATAAGAGGAACAGCAACATCTGCAGGCAGGCTGGGGGAAAGGAGACACAGCAGGGCAGCCGGAAGGAGAGAGAGAACCCCAAACTGAGAGGGGAGGCCATCAGCCATCTCAGATGCACCAGAGAGGCCACGTAAGAAAAGGATAAAGACGGGAATGGGGTCCTGGGATGCAGTGGGTCCTTGGCAAGCTGGCAGGGCAGCTTAGTGGAGAAGCCTTGGCTAGATGGCAGGTGATGGTAGGGGCCTGAGGAGTGGAGAGGGAGAGGAGATGGCTGGCTGTGGAGCTGGGAAACTGGGGGGCTTGCGAGCTTGTTTCCAGGCAACAGAGAGGATGCCACTGGAAGGGAGAGGCAGGCAAGAATGCTCATTGGTGCTGTGAAGTCTCGGACAAGGGTGAGAAACACAACACTTAGGGGGATGAATATGTGTCAGCAGAAGGAGCAGGACCCACTCCTTGGGGGAGGGGCTTTGTGACACAGACCTGTAGTACTACACATTTTCCTCCATTTTCACTGTTGTCTTACCAATTCTTTTTTTTAAATATATTTTATTGATTTTTTACTGAGAGGAAGAGAGAGGATAGAGAGTTAGAAACATCAATGAGAGAGAAACATCGATCAGCTGCCTCCTGCACACCTCCCACTGGGGATGTGCCTGCAACCAAGATACATGCCCTTGATCAGAATCGAACCTGGGACCCTTGAGTCCACAGGCTGACGCTCTATCCACTGAGCCAAACCGGTTAGGGCACCAATACTTTTTAAAAATATATTTTTTTATTGATTTCAGAGAGAGAGAGAGAGAGAAACATCAGTGATGAGAGAGAATCATTGATTGGCTGCCTCCTGCACGCCCCCCACTGGGGATCAAGCCTACAACCCAGGCATGTGCCCTGACTGGGAATCAACCACTGAGCCACTGGCCGGATTGTCTTGCCAGTTCTACCACCCTTCGATACTTTTACAAGCTGTCTGAACATGGTTATAAACTCCACTACTTACTGTCTGAACTTATCTAATCCCTTCCCCAACAATCTTGTAAGTAATTCCAGTTATAACATGTGACTTGATCGTTTGGTGGAATATGGAATAATTTCTCTGGGAAGCAGATATCACAGATCATAATCATTTTGGTTACATGATGTGCATAAAGGCAACTTCATATTCATCTTAATAGTATTTTAGGATCATGTCTGCCATTTATGTAAAATAGCAAGGGGGCCCTAGCTGGTTTGGCTCAGTGGATAGAGCCTGCAGATGCTGGGGTCCCAGGTTCAAATCTAGTCAAAGACACATGCCTAGGCTGCAGGCTCGTTCCCCAGTAGGGGGTGTGCAGGAGGCAGTCGATCAATGATTCTCTCTCATCATTGATGTTTCTCTCTCTCTCTCCCTCTCCCTTCCCCTCTGAAATCAATAAAAATATAAAAAATAACAAGGGGGAGAAGACCTGTTTTGAATGGAGCTTGCCAAGTAATTCTTTGGAGAAGGCTTTCTTGACTGGATTTTTATTTTTATTTTTCATAGTATTTTTTAATTGTTTATCTATTAAAAGCTATTCTTAGCTCAAATATTCATGTTTCATAGTTCAGGAACTCAGGTCAGTGACAAACTTCCGTGGAACACAACCCAGAGAGATTCTTGGCATTCCAAAGGCACTTTGCCCTCTGAAAGATGTCAGCCTTCCTCATCTCCTCAAAATCTTTCATGGGATCCTAATTTCTGTAGAAATCTGCAAATGTCTTCTTTCTTGGTTCAGCCACAGCACACTTACAGCAAAGCTCCAACCCCAGGGATGCAGTGATCGCTCCAACAATATGAATGGCAGACGCGCGGCCAGAAGGCTGTGCACCTGAGGTTTTGTCAAAGCACTGGAAGGCCTGCTCATCCTTCTCATCTTAACACCAGCGGGTCCTTCCTGATGGGGAAATGGGGGGCCCCTGATTTGTGCAAGTGACTTTTCACAACCCCCAGTGACTGCAGCTGGATCCTGGGGCATGCTCTGAGGGTTCTGCAGCTCGCCTGGGGGAGGACATTTAGCTTTTGATGGATTCCTGCCCTTCCGGGGGTGCCTCTGGATTCATCAGTGTGTGTGACAGTCCTGGCTTAGAGGAGAGCCAGCAAAACCAGCACAGGCCACTGATCTGCCGCACCCTCTGCCAGCTGTGTAGGTCTCAGAGAGATGGGTGGGTGTTCAGGAAAGGGGAAAGTTTTAAATGAAGGAAACCCATAGGTTTCACAGGAAGTGGTGCATGTCTTACACCGTGGCCGAGCTTAAGGTTTCATTTCCTTTGTCTTGTTCCTATAAATATTCGCAGGCCCTGCAGCAGGGGAGCCTGGAAACAAGCCGTTCAGAGTCCAAACACTGTGTTCAGTGGGTTTTGCTTTTGTGAAGATAAGGAGATGGGCAGTCATTTTTATTGTGGGGACACAGATGAAATAGACATGTCGCTCAGTAGGAGCCAAGTGAGACCAGTGTCCTATGCTCTCAACAACCTTGCAGCGCCTTTCACGCCTGCCTGCGCTTTTCCATCCTCCCGAGCATGCAGCCAGTAGAGGGCGCCACGAGGTGATTTCTAGGAGATCCTTCGGGGTGAGGCCCCCTGCGCTGACCCCCGAAGCGTTCTCTTCTTTTGCCCTGCAGTTGCACCCGGTGATGAAGGCTTTCCTGTGCGGCTCCATCAGTGGCACCTGCTCTACCCTCCTTTTCCAGCCCCTGGATCTCCTCAAAACGCGCCTGCAGACTCTCCAGCCCTCAGCCCATGGGTAAGGCCTGCTGCCCCGGTTTCCCTGAGGAACTGGTCTCAGAACCTCTCTCTGGCCCAGGAGCATCTGTACCGTGTGAAGTCCACCTCCATTCTGTTCGCTGCCGGCTGGGAAGCAGGCCAGGCCCTCCCTTCACGGGTTTTGTGTATATTCTTCTCTGTGAATGTTTTCTTACACTAATTAGTGTAATTGATGTAATTTAATGTTGATTAAACGGGGTCCTGCCCTGAGCAGCTTCCTGGATCTGCCTGGGTGACATTTGCATGTTACTATGCTAGTCCGTAGTGTACCTGTGTTGCAAGTATGAAGTGTCTTTCTTATATCCCCGTATTGGGTTCAGCATCGTGGGCAGTGTACTAAATATGTACGAACTGGATATAGCTCAGGTTATCCCATTGCTTGTAGGATGACTGGACAGATAAACATGTAGGTGTCAAATCATGACACCTATATTAAGAACTCGGAGATTCCAAGACGCACTGTAGATTCTTAAGTGCCCTGAAGGGTCCACGCAGAGGAGTCTTGGAGCGGGGAGTTCCCCCCTGCGGATGTGATCTGTGACTTTCTCTGCCTGCCTCCCTGTTGTCTGCCCTCAGATCCAGGCGTGTGGGGATGCTCACTCTGCTCCTGCAGGTGGTCCGCACGGAGAGTCTTCTGGGCCTGTGGAAAGGGATGTCCCCTGTAAGCTACATTTTGATCTTCTCTTGCACCCTCTCCTTCATAACCAGCCATTTCTCTTTTACCCCACGTATCCTCCGTTAAGCAAACGGGAGCGGCGGGAGTGGTGGGAGGACCTGCATTGCCTTCCTATCTGTCTCACTGTTGCTCACTTTCTCTGTGAGGGCTGGGGACGTGCACCGGTACTCCAACAAGGTCTAGTGCGCCTGTGCACTCACAAGCTAGTGCACCGGTACTCCAACAAGGTCTAGTGCGCCTGTGCACTCACAAGCTAGTGCAGCTTCTACCTCACTCCCCTCCTCCGGTGGAGGGGTAACGCTGAGGCATGTCCTCCACCTATGTCCAGAGTTCCCCAAAGGCATTCCGTTGCCGCGAGAGTAACTGATTAAATAACACTCTCTGATGACGTCTTCCCTCTCTCTTGTTGGTGTTCCCTCCACACCTTAAACCAACTACTTGCATGCAAATCCTGGGTCCTTTGGGGAAACGCAGCTAAGACAGTATCTGATAGTGCCGGGGCTTGGATTTCTTTCCTCCTCCAACTCTTCTCCCCCTCACCCCCCCACCTTCCCTGCAGTCCATTGTGAGGTGTGTTCCTGGTGTTGGAATCTACTTCGGGACTCTCTACTCTCTGAAGCAATACTTCCTGCGAGGCCATCCCCCCACTGCCATGGAGTCCGTCATGCTGGGGGTGGGCTCTCGCTCGGTGGCAGGGGTCTGCATGTCACCTATCACTGTGATCAAGACGCGTTTCGAGGTGAGTTTGACCACTTTTGGCCCTCAGGGTGGGTAAACGGGAGCCTGAAGCTCCTTGAGTCCAGTGGCCACTGATGTCACCTCCCAGAGAACCCATTTGAGTATTCAGGCCAAGCCATGTGTGAGCCAAGGCCCCGGTGCCCTGGTAATGCCACCCACCCTGCAGTTGGCTTGCTTCTGTGCAAGCCCCTGTCCTGTGCTTCCTTTGCAGAGCGGGAGGTACGGCTATGAGAGCGTCTACGCAGCCCTGCGGAGCATATATCGAAGCGAGGGCCACCGGGGCCTCTTCAGTGGCCTGACAGCGACACTCCTTCGTGATGCCCCCTTTTCTGGAATCTACCTAATGTTTTACAACCAGACCAAAGCCATCGTGCCCCATGGTACGGATAAAGGAAGGTGTGGTGGGGGAAAAAGATCTCCCGAAATGCATTCTCACCACCTTCTCTGCGGCTGTTCGTTGTGACTGTGAGACTGTTCACTGCTCTTAGCAGCTCCAGATCCTCAGCAGAGTTTTAAGAACTGAGCCTGGGCCTTGTGATAGGCCAAGGCCAGGCATTGGGGTGCCGTGGGCAGCACAGACGTGGTCTCTGCTCTGTCACGTGCAGCCTTTGGAAAGGGAAGTTCTGTAATTCCTAGTGGGGAATGAGGCGGAATAAAGCACTTCTACGTGGGCCCTTAAGAGTACTTCCTAAATGTGCCTGATTCTAAGATTCAAGAGGACCATGTAAGTGATACTGTGTCCCAAGAACCTTCACTTCGGGAAGCTCCGGACACCCGTCTGACCCATTGTGGGTGATGTTAACTTTCTATCATGTGGATAAGGTAGCATCTCCATTGAAAACTCTATTACTATTATTATTATTATTATTATTATTATTATTATTTTGTAATTTGTATCTCTGTGGGAAGATACTTTGAATCTACATAAATCCATATGAAACTTCCTGTTCCCTTCATCCATATGTTTTAGAATTAGTCATTGGTTCTTGCTTGAATCAATTGTGATGGTTGTAAAAAGGTGAATTTTCACTCCGTCAACACTTATTATACCTTTAAATTTTTTAATTCTTAACTTCGTTTGAATCCAGGCCCTTCTGGCTATGGGAAAAAATTAGTGGACAACTTGGCATTGATATTTACCTGATGTATGAGATTTATTTACAACGGAATGTTCCCTTTGTCCTATTTCAGACCAGTTGGATGCAGCCCTTATTCCCGTCGTAAATTTCAGCTGTGGGATATTTGCTGGTATTCTGGCCTCGCTGGTAACGCAGCCTGCAGATGTGATCAAAACTCACATGCAGCTCTCCCCAATGAAATTTCGGTGGATCGGCCAGGCAGTGACAGTCATCTTCAAAGTAAGGCTGTACAATCAATATTTGTTCTCACTGTGGTTAATGCACTCTCTCTAGAGTAGCAGTAGCCCTTTTCCTTTACACAGCATAATCACCCGGGGAGCTTTTAAAAATCCCAGCAACCTGTGCTGATTACAGCAGGATCTCTGTGGGGTGAAACCCGGCTATCAGTATTTTAAGTTCCCCAGTGGTTCCAATGTGTTGCCAAGATTGAGAGCCACTGCTAGAAACCTACGGTCGGTCAGTGTTTTGTTTTGTTTTGTTTTTCCAGGGGCCCCGCATTAGGACAACCTGTGATATTTGTTAAGCCTGTAGATTGTAGGGTTCTTCCCCAGACCTACTGAATCAGGCGATCTGGATTGTCAGGACTCAGGAGGAACTATAATCAGACAAAAACCACCAAGCGCATTTTGTTTCTCGCATTTGCTCTTATACAAATGGTGTTACTGAAGGTCACAAGTGCAGTAGACGGAAATGCTTTGAAGTACTATTTAAAGCCACTGAATTGGCCCTTGGGCTTGGGTAACGTACTGTTATCACCCACCAGATATTCTTGTTTTTGGTAAATTTATCACTTGTATCTTTAGATTTTTCTGTACTTCTCAATTTCTCTATGCAGCAGAGGAAACCTGAGCATTTGCATCAAGTTCCACCCTAGATAAAAGCAGATGTTTCTGAATCTGATCTTATCCTCACACTGCTTAGGTGGCCTGCTTCCTTCTTCTCTAAAGTCACATAATCTGAAATACATTCTATACACACACACACACACACACACACACACACACATATTTATTGTTGATAGTATTACAGATATCTCCCATTTTCCCTGCTTCCCCACCCCACCCCAGCCCTTAGGAATGATAACAATAGGAATGAACAAATCAATTCAGATTACGGGGATGGAAAAGAGGTGTTTTGTCTTTAATTCTTATATAGAGTCACCAAAAATATACAGTAAATTACCCCCCTCCATAAAAAAAAGCTCCCTCTAGGCAGAGAAATTGCCAAAAAGGCACCTTTTCCTTCTGCCTGGAGCCAGGGCACAGGGCTGGGCAAGCAGACGTTGGTCTGGATTTCAGCTGCCACTGAGGCCTGGTGCTTCTGCGCACTACACAAGCTCTATACCTGTACAGCTAAGAAATAAATCCCCCAGGAGGGAGCAAACCTAGAAAGAACGTTTAGCAAGTAAGCAAAAAAAATAATTTTTTTTATTACAATGTTACTTTATGGTAATCGCATGGATATTAATTTCAGGAGGAAATCTTCAGCTTAGAGAACTTGAACCCTTGCTCAATGAAAAATACAATAGTAAAATGTACAGAAGCTCCTTTGGAGTAAGGGACAATAGTAGACAAGTCATGAGTTTGACGACACCAAAGTGCTTGTTCTACAAAAGGTTGCCAAATCCATTTCTTGGCCTCTGATTGGTAAGAATGGCCTCCCTGGTACTTAGCACAAGGTGAGACTGTTTCTACACCAAATGTTGAAGCCTGGGTTTCTGGAGTCCAAATGGATGGGATCTCCAAATCCTGCCCCTACTGCAGTGTGGCTGACCATCCTCTGGAAATATAGCCTCTTTCCAGGGCGAAAAAAAAATTATTTTTGAAGTTCATTCTCTTCTTGAGCTCATTAGTCATAGTTTTGACATTATTTATAAAAGTCTAAAAATTAAGACTCAAAAATGGGATACAGACAAAAAAAATGGGGTATGGAGAGCCCTCACTCTGGTGGCAGGTCTGTAATTATATTGCTACTTAAGAGAGTTTTGACTTTCGTTTCCCTCCTAGGACTACGGGCTACGTGGCTTCTTCCAAGGCGGTGTCCCCCGGGCCCTCCGCAGGACTCTCATGGCAGCCATGGCATGGACAGTCTATGAAGAGATGATGGCCAAGATGGGCCTGAAGTCCTGACCCAGGGGCACTGGGAGAAGATGGGGTCTGTTGCCCTGCCTGGTTTCTGCCAAGAGCTGCTTCATCTCTAACCTGGACTGGGATGAAGTCCTATGGGGAAAGCCAGGCAGATATGTCACCTTGTTACCCAGTTCATGTAGAGAATAGGTGGGCCTGACTCAAGCTTTCAGAATCTCCCTGAACAGGAGCCACTGAGACATAACAGCACACGGGGGAGTTCGGAGAAAGGGTTGCACACCCTGCAAACCTGAAAGCATTTCCAGGAAGAGAGCTCTGTCGGGAGTATCCGCTTCAGCCACCCACCTATACCACGGTGCCTCTTTGGGTCTGTTCTTTGCAAGGAATTGCAAAGCCAGAGAAGCTGTGGGCCACCTGCCGTGACAGGAACTCCAGCAGGGGAGTGGGGAGAAGGAGGGGGGGTTGGTTCTGCAGAAAGGGGAGCCACTGTCGCCAGGCCGGGAGAGGATGTTGGGAGGAGGAAGAAAAGGCGTCATGAGGTAATTGGTTCACTAACCTGGCAGAGGCTCTGCAGAAGCTTCTCAGTGTTCAAATAAAGATTTTTTATTTTGTCCCAGCACTGTTTCAACTCTTGAGTTCTGGCATTCTCTGCAGCTGAAGTCCAGATAAAGAAAATGAAGCACCTTGTCATTGAGAACTGCTTGGAAAACCTAAATAGTGTCATCATCCTAGAAAGGTCCTAAAACTTGGGACCGAAAATGTGTAAATAGTGTTGTGTTACTTGTCATCAGTTTGCCCATTACAAATACACAATTCAGTGATTTTTAGTAGCTTTTCTGCCATCATCACCATAAATCAATTTTCGAACACATTTCCCCATCCCTAAGATCTCTCATTTATAGCTAATCCTCGTTCTGGACCCCAACCCCAGGCAGCCACTGGTCTGCTTTCTGTCTTAAATTTGCCTTTTCTCTATATCATGTCAATGGAGCCATACAATATGTAGGCTCTTGTGTCTCTGGCTTCTTTCACTTTACACAATACATTTAAGGATCATCTATGATGTGGCATATTCAACATTTTATCCTTTTTTAATGGCAGGATACTATTGTATTGTATGCCTATACCCTATGTTATTTATCCATAAGTGAGCTAACATATTTTTTTTTGAACTAATATTTTGTTTCCACTTTGGGGTTCTTATGAATGATGCCACTATGAACATTCACGTACACATGTTAGCATGGATGCACCTTTTCATTTCCCTTGCATATACAGGGATGGCCAAAAATTTGCATAATGCAAATAATATGATAATACAAGAATAAACTTTCCTGCACTCACAACTGTAGACCTACTTTCGCCCCCCCCCTGTAGGCTTAGGAATATAATTTGCTGGATCATGTGTTAACTATAACCAGTGGAGAAGCTACTAGACTGTTCTGCAAAATGGCTGCACCATTTTACATCCCCAGCAACAGTGTATGAGGGTTCCAGCTTCCCCACATTTTCCTCAACACGTGATATTTATTGTCTGTTATTATAGCCATGCAAGTTTTTCTATCAACTTTCAAGCTTAGGAAAGGGCTGTTGCTTTAAGCATCAGAAAAGGGAAATTTGGTCTCCTGGTTAAGAAGGTGACCTGTGATCCGGGCGGCCCAGGTTGGAATCCTGGCTCTCCACTTACTAGACACTTGAAACTGTGTAGAAAATGGGGGTAGTAACACTTCCTCAGCCTAGGGTGGTGGTGAGGGTTAAATGAGCAGTTTGTATTCGTTCCCCAGTTTGTATTCGTTTCTTTTGCCACGATACATTAGCACAAGTGGTGGCTTCTAAATAGCAAATTATTCTCACAGTTCTGGATCCTACAGCATGAAATCAAGGTGTCAGCAGAGCCATACTCTGACGGCTCTAGTTCCTTGTCTCCCCTAGCTTCTGGTGCTACTGGCAATTCTTGGCACTCATCACTCCAGTCTCTGCCGGTGTGTCTCTAAGTGTCCAAATTCCCATCTTTTTTTATGTATTTATTTTTTAAATCTTTATTTTTCATATTATGACAGTTGTTTCTCTTTTTCCCCCCCATAGCTCCCTTCCTCCCAGTTCCCACCCCATCCACTGCCCTTATTCCCCTCCCCCCACTGTCCTCATTCATAGGTGTACGATTTTTGTCCAGTCTCTTCCTACACCCCCAAGCCCCTTAACCCCTGAAAATTGTCAGTCCATTCCCTTTCTATGCCCCTGATTCTATTCTATTCACCAGTTTATTCTGTTCATCAGACTTTTTTTATTTACTTGATTTTTAGATTCACTTGTTGATGGATATGCATTTGTTGTTCATAATTTTTATCTTTTTCTTCTTTTTCCTCTTCTCAAAGGATACCTTTCAGCATCTACTCTATAAAAGCGAAATATTAAAATTAACCGTTTCTCCAAGACAGGGTAAGCCACGCCCACCAGCCAATCAGAGCGGCTGTATGCAAATTAGCCCAGCCAACATGGCGGCCGCCACTCACGGACCTGAGTAAACAGCCCTTTCCATTGCGGCAGGAGCGAAAGTGAAGCTGCGCCCGCTCAGCTCAGCTCCGAT
>PVJC01028221.1:0-22713 GCA_004026665.1 Murina feae
GATCACTTACTCTGAGGAAAGCCAGCTGTCACATCATGGGGTCACTCAAGCAACCTCACGGAGTCTCATGTGGCAAAGAAGTGAAGCCTGCCAGCAGCCACGTGAGTAAGCCGCCTCAGAAGCAACCTTCCCATGACTGGTCCCAGCCAACAGCTTGACGGCAACCTCATGAGATGCTAAGCTACAACCACCCAGTTAAACTACTTTGAATCCTTGGCCCACAGAAACTGAGATAGTAAGTATTTGTTCTTTTAAGCTACTAGGTTTTGGAGTAATTTATTATACAGCAGCAAGTAATTAATACACAATTTCTACAGTTACTATACTTAAATTGTAAATATGCTAGTATCTAAAATGGGCAAAACCTAGTTAACACACCTTAGAGTGCTGCTTTAACATGGCTTATGTCTGTCTGAGCACGCTGTACTTTACAGCAGAAATTGTATAGGAACTGAAATGTTTGAAACATTAAGGTTCTTATACTCTAAATGTAGTGGTTGTTTTTATAACTAAGACATATAAATACAGTGCCTTGCACATATCAGACAAAAAAAGAATAATTTTTTTAATTCGTCATCTAAGAATACAAAATATTATATGAACTAGTAGTTAAGTGGTGCTTATGTGAAGTTCTACAGGATTTGAAAGAACGGACATTCAATGTGAAGGCTTCAGAAGAAAGTGGCATTTAAATAACTGTAGATGGAATTAATTTCAAGATTAAAACTGTAAAGGAGGAAATAGTATGCTAAATACGACAGCACAGATTCAAATGAAGAATTATGGTGAGTTGAGAGGACAGAAGACCTGTATCAAGAATCAGTGTTTATTTGGATGTTATGTCAAAATTTAAGAAAATCCAATAGATGATTTCCAGCACAATGTAAGAAATCTAGGCTTTCTATCTTATAAGACTGAGGGTTTTATATGATTAAAACGGTCTTCTGGGAGATTAATCTAGAGTTTAAGCAACTTGACCAAGTCAGTATAGTTTACCTCCAAAGCGATTCCTACCATAACACGCTGCCTGATGTTGGAGATATTGAAAAGAATTAATGTAGTGAGTGAAATAATCAAGACTTTGTAACCAGAGAGGAAGGATTGTATTCTGTAAACTTAAAAGTAGTTACCATTTATTGGGCATCTATTATGTGTCAGGCCCTTTACTGTGTCAGATGTTTCGTATATTTTATCTATAATCCAGTTTGGCAAGGTAATCCAATATTATTCCCATTTTACAAATGAGAAACCTGAGACTTGGAACTTGAAAGTAGTTGCCACTCAGAAGTTTGCTGACTGCTGGAGTGATGGTCACAGCTAGGATTAACATTCAGATTGCTCCTTCCAGTACACACTTTTCTCTCCTAACCACGGACTCACCACTGGGTGCCGAGGGCTGAATGAATGTGGAGTGAGGGATAATGGAAAGCTACCCAGCCATATTCTGTATAATTTTAAAACTAAAATTCAACATTTTTCCTTGGACATGGAGGCTTGTGGTTGGTTCTGAACCACATAACATTGTTTACACTTGAGGAAAATTGTGATGCTGGAAAGAGTGGATGCTTTACAAAAGTATCTGTGATGCCCATCTTCTTTCTAACCAGCTGTGCAACCTCTGGAAAGGTATGTGAACTCTCTGAGCCTCAAGAATCCCCTCTATAAAATGGAGATAGTGTCCACCCCAAAGGGTTGTTGTGCGATGTGAAGTGCGGAGAACCTAGCAACTAGGTTCAACAGACACTATTATAATTTAAAGTACTCCTTTTCTTGGAAAAACAAATATTAAACCTGCACACTTGAGTTGAAATCTTGTACAAATTCCTATCTTTGTTCTCCTCCCCATTCATCTTTGTGACCTTTTCTTTAGGAAGAAGAATGCAAATATTTGTAAACTTAAAACTAGTTATCGTAGCAACTAAAAAAACAACAAAAAACACTAGAAGAGTTAAAATGCCACTCCTGCTGCTGCTCTCTTTTAATTAAAAACCCTAAAAAGGCATACCCACTTGGATGTTACTTAACAACCAGAGTCTGGCCGTTGAAGCAGTAAACTTAAGCGATGCCAAAACCGAATTCTGTTGACCAACATGGATTCTCTCCCCTTAAGACCAGTTACAGGTGGAGTCAAAGAAAAGACTTTTTTTTATCAGGTCCTTCGGTATCCTGTAGAAAAATCAGACAAAAACAGAAACCAATTATTTTCTTTGGTCCGAGCATCAGCACTGGAAGTAAATCCCTCACTTGTATTTTTTTTAAAGGATGTTTTCTCCCTTCCCTAGCCCCTTCCACCATTGCAACTGCAGGCAGGAGATAGGCTGCGGGCTGACGGGGTCCACCTGCGACTCGCTAAGGCGGGGTCGCTTCCGAAGGGGCGACTCTGCCCAGGTCGAGTCGCAGGGGACCGAGGAAGTGGCCCGCGGCGCTCGCGCTCACGGGGCCCCCGGGCCCCACGGTCTGGCCGGTACGCACCGGCGCGCAGGCGAGGCGAGTGCGCGGCCGGGGCTGCAGCTTGCGCTGGCGCCGCTTGCGCTGGCCGTTGAGGAGCTTCTGTGCGATTTTGCGCTCGTGGCCGCCGGGCACCGGCCAGTTGGTGCGCAGTTCCCGCTCGCGCCGCGTGCGGCCCTTGCTGTGTCCGGCCCCGCCAGCCGGGAAGTCGCGCAGGTAGTAGTAATCGGGGCAGTCATAGAGCTCCTCCTCGGAGCACACCTCGCCCGGCAGCGGCTGCGCCACGCTCGGGGCGTTGGGAAGGGCCTGGTCCATCGCGCCCCGCTGGCCGCAGCCGGCGCACGCGCGCCTCTGGAGGCCCCGCCCCGCCCCGCGCTGCGATTGGCTCCGCCGGAGGGGGCGGGGTCTAGGGTGACGTCACAGAGCTGGGCTTGTGTCCTGCGCGAGGTCTCAGGCTTCCCTGCCTGGGCCTGTGTGCCCCCGTCGGAGAGGGTCACTTGGCAACATCCGATCCTGCACTTGCTTTATGTTGGTCAAAAATGGTAAACTAATATGCACATAGGAAAGGCCACGTGAGGACAGAACTGGAAGGTGGTCCTCTGCAAGCCAAGGAGAAAGGCCTCAGGAGGAACCAACCCTGGTGACATCATTTTTTCCCCTCTGGAGCATTGTTTATTACGAAACTTGAGAGAGCTAAATACTTTAATAAAAACGCCTACGAACATGGGAGCAAAGGAGAGCAGGGGAGGGAGAATGGCCCCAGGTAAAACAGTTCCAGTCTCTGAAGTTTTCATTCAGGTGGGAGCCAAGGGACAGACTCATAGGGAGGACAGCTTCTCCTCTTGACCCCCAGGGGGCTCCAGGCAGTCTTCCAAGCTCAAGATATTTTGGATAAAATGCTTCTGAAGGCATCCCATGCAGAGAATGCCTCAGCAGTTAGCACACCTCCATGGTCGCTCCAAAAATATAGTTGTGCATTTCTTGCTTTGCTACTTACACCCAGCTTCTCTCTCATCTCCCACACCACATGGCCTGTCTCTCTGGAGCTCAGTGTCTTTAAAGTTCAGCATTTAAAATGCAGAAAGTACTGCTTAATTGCCCAGCATCTTTGACTGGTCATGCTTTGCTGTCCACTATTGTGAAAAATTATATTGACTTCACTCTTGTCCTTTTGAGATGCTGCTTGTCAGTGGACAACTTACAGCATAGGAATATATATATATATATTTTTATTTAATTATATATATATATAATATTTTATTGAGTTTTTACAGAGAGGAAGGGAAAGGGATAGAGAGCTAGAAACATCGATGAAAGAGACATCTATCTGCTGCCTCCTGCACACCTCCTCCTACTAGGGATGTGCCTGCAACCAAGGCACATCCCCCTGACCGGAATTGAACCTGGGACCCCTCAGTCCACAAGCCGACGCTCTATCCACTGAGTCAAACCATCTAGGGCAGCATAGGAATCTTAAGAAAAACCTAAGAACCTCCAGGCCACCTCCTGTGGGGCCTGGCTGTGGCCAGAGGAAGAGGCTGGAGTCTATCATCTTGCTGCCCTGCTTGAAGCCAGTTTTCATTGGTTGTCCCCTCTGGGGCTCCACCAATGCTGCTGCTGCTGCTGCTGCTGCTGCTGTGGGTGGTGGGGGAGCCCCCAGGGTCACCTTGGAGGACTGGGCTCAGGGTGGCAATCCTTGATTCCAGGCTGAATAGGAAGATTGTATGGTCCTTCCTTCCACAATGGCTAGGGAATGGAAATGGTCATCCTTTCTTCTAGTCTGGGGGAATGGCCTTTCTCACTTGCATACAGCCTGGGGGAGTGGTGGTCCTCCCAGGTTTCCTGGGGGAGTGGGCATCATTGACTCTGGGCTGAGTGATGGAGTCCCAGGTTCTCAGCCATTCTGCCCTGATGTCTGAAACCCCTGTGCTGGGGAAAGACTAATATTGGGGTCTGGGGAGGTGCAGGGCCTTCCCCTGATCTTGGAGTTTTCATGCCATCTAGTATTTGATAAGTGCCCATGATGTTGTTATGTGTAATTCCTGTATCTCATGCTACTCATATCCCATGTTGTTCATTATTTGGACTACTTGTGGGTCTGAGTCACCCCAGGGTGGCTCGAAGTATGGCCTCAGTTCCTCTGACTAGCCAATGTGGACCAAGTGGTCTTTCATTATATCTTTCATTGTTGATCTTTGGCTGAAGTTGAGAGTTATTAAGTTCTGTAAAAGTCTTTGACATTCCAGAGACAGGAAGTATGGTATAAAGAAGTGCTCACTCAAGATCTTCCTAACTTCTTCAAAAATTTCCCCCACAAATGGAAGTTCCCCTGTCACCATCCTGTAGAGTGCTACTTCCATGCTCCAGATGGCTATCTTTGGGCCCCCATAGGATTTGAGCTGCAGGATCTCTGGGGTCATATAGGAGATGGTGCCACAGAATGTACTCAGTTTCTCTTCTGTAAATTCCCTACTGAAGCCAAAGTTTACCAATTAAAAAAAAAATAAAGTGTATATTATTTATTACACTGAAACAAAATCATGCCTTTTGGCTTAATCCTACCAAGTTAAGAACATTAACAATAGTCTGCACACAACAAAATTTCTGAAACATAGCAGATGAATTACCTTACATCTGTATTTTAAGCATACTAGGTATTTATGACTCAGAAGTAACCTTAGACATATTTTAAACAGCAGAAATACACAAAACAGTTACAACTGGAAATGATACTGGCCCAAGTGCTCCGTGTTTTTATTCCAGAGACACACTACATACAGAAATCTCAAGACAACTTTGCAAAATGTTTTGAATATTAAGAATGTTTTTTGGAAGCGGACACTATTCTGAGGCAGGAGTCTAGTGAGGGAACACAGGTGTTTCTCCACGCCCCTCACGAGATTCAGTTCAGGTTCTCACCGTGAAAGAGTGCTGGAGTCACTTCTGTTTCAGGTTGGTAATCGTTGGATGGTGTGAGTGACTTTTGCATCTTCACTGCAATGAATGATAGTTTGTGAAATGCATGTCTATTTTAAAACATAGCTGTATCCCAGCAGACAAAGCAGCAGGCACTGTTGGTCGTCTGAGAGGAACATCTGCTCCCCACCCGTCTGGGCCCTGTAAGCAGAGAGCATGGAGGGTGTCAAGCAGCCCGGAGTTGCTGTCAGTGGCACCATGGAGTTGATTATAGTCACCTTTCTACCATATTAATTACAGTTGTAGCCATACCCTTTTTCTTGGCAATGGAAGCTTCTCACTAACACCTTATTCCTGTGAATGCATTTGGGGCACAGCATATTATCCTCCAGGTGTGGGGGTGGAAAGTTGCGGGAAGGTATCAAGAGGAGTGAACACACTTGCCCCGGTTTCTCAGGGACCCAGGCTTGCCCAACATAAAACTATAGCTGAACCCAACCCTCTGTGTCTGCAGGTAGACTTTGTCCATGGACCACACACCACTTGTAACCAGAGGCCTTCTCTCGCGACCTCACAGTCTCCATCTTCCCAGTCTTCCTGGTAGTGGCTGCAATTCTGCTCCAGGAGGCAAACACGTCATTCGGGGTGGAAGTTGTCACGAAAATGTTGTCCATTCCCTCCAGGAGAGCAGTAGCCCCCCCGTCAGGAGCAGGCCCCCCGACCAGGGGAGCCAGGGGAGCAGTCAGTTCAGGAAGGCTAAAACTGTCCAGAGTCATTTCCCCCTTTTGCACCTTGTTTCCTTTGTGATCATGTCAATATCTTTGCCTCCTCTGGTTTGATAGGCATATCCTTTTGAGTAGGGTAAGCATGTGCATGCAGCCTATTATATGTTTCCCATTTCTGGCCACTGGTGCTCAGCTTTAATTGCTGGCACCAACCCCTCACGACATCCCGGTGAATCAGGTTAACTGGTGGCAAGTGAAGGAGCGGCGGAGGAATCGGTATCTTCTTGTGAATTCTTACTCTTTTATTTTCTTGTGCTATCTTTTGTGGACAAGCTTTGTCATCTTTCTTCGATCTCGTCCGTTTGGTTTCCATCCCTGAGGTTCTTTGTTTACTTGGTTTGTCAGCAGCCCCACAGTTCTCTTTAGTGGTACTGGTTGGGATTTTGAAGCTTTTTGCTGCTCCCCTGACTTCTTTGGGGACTTCTGCTTTGGGTCCACAACGTGTCGAGCTCACTGGATTTTTCAAAGTTTGCTAATTTAACACTCAAGTCAACATCTAGAAAAATGTTCTCCAGCTTCAGATCCCAAAGTACGATGTGTCTCTGATGGGAATAGTGGGCCACTGATAATTGCTGGAACATGGCTTAGACTTTCTTCTCTATCATGGGGCCACAGTTCTCTAAATAGTCAAATATTCTTCCTTCAATAGCATGTTCCATGAAAATATAGACTTGTCCTGGTGGTAATGACCTCAAACAACTTTGTAATGTTGGGGTGATTTAATCTCTTAAGGGAACGAAAGTCTTGAAGAACATCAGAAGAGCCCTGCCAGGTGACAACTTTCACAGCCACCTCTATGCTGGTGACAGTGTGACAGATCAGCCTAACCTCTGCAAAGGATCCCTTGCCAATGGTGTTGAGGATGAGGTAGTTGCCAATATGGCACTCCTCATTGGCAGAGATGGTTACAAAGTCATCAAACATAATGACTTAAAAAAAAATTCTCTGAGATCTGTACCCACTGAAGTGGATCAGTGATGAAAATAGAAAAAAAAAAAAAAAAAAAAAAAAAGGAGGAGGAGGAGGAGAAAATAAAAAAAATTTAAGTAAAGAAAAAAATAAAAAAGAAACAAAAACACACACAAAATAACTATGATAAAACAAGCCAACTAGTCCAACTCCAACAAGTCACCACCAATCAGCTTCCTGGGCTCTGACGGACTAAAACCTCAGCCCAGGCAGGACCTTTATGGAGTGGTTTGTATTACAATGGCACCTTATGAGGTCAAAGAAAGAAATGTACCACTCATGGCTAGGGATAAACCATAGTGGTTTTTTCACTTTTTGGTCTCATGACCCTTATTTTAAAGGGAAAAAAATGAAAGAACCCCTAAAGAGCGTTTTGTTTATGTGGGATATTCAATGTTGATATTTACTTGAATAAATATCGAAAATCAGTAAGATGCAGACAAAAATGAACAGTCTGACTTATTCTCATGCTCCAGGTCTCAGTTCACATATCACCTGCTTACAGAGGGCTTTCTACTACCTACCTCACCCAGCCCATCACTTGTCATCTTCATAGCACTGAGCACAGTGTGGCTGATTCTTGTTTACTGTCCGTCCTTCCCATGAATGGAAGAGCATGACTGTAGTGATCCCTGTGTCTAGCACAGTGTGTGGCAACAAAATGTTTAATCAACATTTGTTCACTGCATTAATATAAGAGTTTGCAGGAAGCAAAAGAAAACATGGCCAACTATTTATTTATTAATTGTATTGATTTTTTACAGAGAAAAAGGGAGAAGTATAGAGAGTTAGAAACATCGATGAGAGAGAAACATTGATCAGCTGCCTCCTGCACACCCCCTACTGGGGATGTGCCAGCAACCAAGGTACATGCCCTTGACTGGAATCGAACCTGGGACCCTTCAGTCCGCAGGCCAACGCTCCATCCACCGAGCCAAACCGGTCAGGGCTATGGCCAACTATTTAATCAAAGAGATTCCTAAAACATCTTAAAAACAGTCATGTTCTATCCTCAGTTTTGGGGGCAGATAAAATAAGAAATAGGAGGATTGAAGTCTGGGATTCCAGGTATGTGGGTTGGTGAGGCTGAAGAAAGTCTAACTGGTGGTGCCTTACTGTAAAGATTAAATGATTCATCTTTCCAGTGGTACTTGCTAAGGATCCAGTAAATTTGGATCTGCAATGAAGCTGTAAGGTATTTTTACACTTTGAATATCCTTTTCCAGATGACACAAAGGACTTCTCAGGTGACTCTAGGTAGGCCATTTAGGTGAATTTTTGTGTTACTTAAATGGACAATCTCTTTTAACCTTGCAACTCAGTGATTAGTTGACAGTGTCCAATACGGTCCAATCCAGTGCAACTAGAGGATGTCCTTTGGAGATGTCTTTCTTTTTTTAAAGTATAATTTTACTGATTTCAGGAAGGGAGAGGGAGAGAGAGATAGAAGTATCAATGATGAGAGAGAATTGCTGATTGGCTGCCTCCTGCATGCCCTTACTGGGGATCAAGTCCACAACTCGGGTATGTGCCCTTGACCAGAATTGAACCTGGGACCCTTCAGTCCTCAGGCTGATGCTCTATCCACTGAGCCAAACCGGATAGGGCTGGAGATATCTTTTTGATGGACCATGTATCCAGGTTTAGACCACTATGTGTCTTCATCTCCCAGGAGTGTGCTATGGATGGATTCTCTATCAGCTTGAATAAGTTTCTTTCTCTCTGTCTCTAAAGCTCATTGTCTCCCTATAAAACCCAGAGCCCTGGTGACATCTTGGTCTTGGACTTCCAGCCTTTACAATTGTGACATGATAAATTTATGTTAAGAAAAAAAGAAAGATAAACTATCCAAGTGTCCAATGGGACTGCTCAAAGAAAATGTGGGGCTGTGTATTTATCCAGAGGACTTTTATCAGCAATTAACATTTTATTAGGCTATTTGATGTCAGGAGAAAGTGTTCAATAACGATGTAAGTGAAAAATTAGCTCCTGAAGAAATGCCTCTAGTATCCCAGGGAAGTATTTTTAAAACATGTCTATCTATAAATGACTGAAAGGAAATTCATCAAAATGCTAAAAGTAGAGTGCCTTAAAAAAGAGGGTAGGGTAAGTTACCCTGACACTTTCCCAGGGCTAAACTGGAAATACAACTAAAATACAGAAAAGCCACCCTGAAAAATCAACTGAATACTAGTTGGGGAGAGCCCTGATAACCAAGGATGGAAAGTGGAGACTGCATAGAGACTGGTAGGAAATGCAGAAAAGTGAAAGAGCTTGCTGAGTTCTCACAGACAGCAGCTGAAGGTCCGGAGGGATATCTCAGTTATGGGGTGTTCCCACTGAGATCTCTGGGGTCTAAACTCCAAGCTGGGCTCTTCAGCCTAGAGAACCAGAACTGAGAAAGGTGCCCACTTAACATCTGGCTGTGAAAAGCAGCAGGGTTGCTGTCTGCCAGCCAGAGATGGCTAGAAAGGCAGGCACCCTCCTAAAGGGCCAACGCACATTTTGTGTGTAGCCATTCACCATGAGCTCTGGCAAAGAGGAGGCAAAGTGGACTGGAGCTGTACGAGGAAAGTCCAGAATTGGGGGCTCTGAAGTTAGAGCTCGGAGCACAGCCATTTTCCTGTGCTGAGTCATTCTGACACACTGTGGAGGGCATCTTTCTTCATGGACCTTTGCTGTCCAGATAGTTTTTGCCTGGGGAAAAGATAGTTGCTCTACCCTGTTCAAAGAGCTCTCACCTCACTCTGTGAACTATAGCCTGAGGCAAATCAAGATTGAGTGTCAATTGGACTGCAGGCAGAGGCAGATCTCTGGAGGCTCAGAATCTTTGCCTGATCTCCTGGGCCCTGGACTAGAAAAAGCAGACTCTGGTGCATATCTTGGTCCTTTCCAAAGACAAACAGCCACAGCAGAGGTTAGACACGAGCTGAGGATTGCTGATAGCTCCAAACAGGGTACTCAGGGCCAGTCAGAAATAGCATCTGACATTGTCCTGCACTAGAGAATGGGAGTCGTAGCAGATCTACCTAATACATAGACACAAACCCAAATAGGAAGCCAAGATGGGGAGACAAAAACAAACACACACCCCCAAATGAAAGAACAAGAGAATTCTCCTGAAGAAGAGCTAAATGAAATAGAGATAAAAATTTATCAGATGTAGAGTTCAGGATAATGATGGCAAAGATACGCAATGGCATGAGAAAAGATATAGTAACTATGAAAAAAGACCAGTTGGAAATAATGACATAGCACTAATGAAGAACACATTGGAAGGAATACACAGCAGAATTGGGGAAGCTGAGGATCAGATCAGTGAATCAGAAGACAAGGTAGAAAAAAATCAGAGAACCAAAAAGAAAAAAAAATTAAAAAACAGGAAGACAGTTTAAGGGAGCTGTGAGACAATATGAAATGTAACAATATTCACATAATAGGAGTGCGAGAAGGAGAAGAAAGTAAGCAAGGGCTAGAGCAGGAGTCCTCAAACTATGGCCCGCGGCCACATGCCACCCGCTGAGGACATTTATCCGGCCCGCTGGGTGTTTTTGCTGCCTTGTTTTTTTTATTTCAAAATAAGATATGTGCAGTGTGCATAGGAATTTGTTCATTGTTGTTTTTTTTAAACTATAGTCCGGCCCTGAGGGACAGTGAACTGGTCCCCTGTTTAAAAAGTTTGAGGACCCCGGGGCTAGAGAATGTAAAGAATTCATAGCAGAAAACTTCCCTAACCTGGTAAAGGAAAAGTCACACAAGTTCAGGAGGCAAAGAGAGTCCATGCAAGAAGAACCCAAATAGGCCCATGCTCAGACACATCATAATTAAAAAGCCAAAAATTAAAGACAAAGAATCTTAAAGGCAGCAAGAGAAAAGCAATTTTGTTACCTACAACGGAGCTCCCATAAGGCCGTCAGATGATTTCTCAACAGAAATTCTACAGGCCAGAAGAAAATGGCATGAAGTATTCAATGTAATGAAAAGCAAGAATCTGAAACCAAGATTACTATATTCAGCAAGGCTATCATTTAAAATAGGTGGTGAAATAAAGAGCTTCCCAGACACACACACACAAAAAAAGACTAAAGGAGTTTGTCACCACCAAACCAGCACTGTCAAAAATTCCAAAGGAACTTCTTTAATGAGAAGAAATAGAGAGAAACCTAAGCATACTGAATTAAAATGGCAATAAATACCTATCAATAATATTGAATGTAAATGGATTAAATGCTCCAATAAAAAGACATACAATAGATGAATGGACACAAAAACATGACCCAAATATATTCCATCTACAAGAGACCCACCTCAGAACAAAAGATTGAAACTGAAGGGATGGAAAAATGTTTTCCTTGTTTCTATTTCCTTGGAAATAGAAAAAAAGCTTGGGTAGCAATACTCTATCCAACAAAATACACTTCAAAATGAAGGCAATCACAAGAAACAACAAAGGCCACTACATAATACTAAAGGAATTGATCTAACAAGTAAATATAAAATATATGCACCCAATATAGGAGCACCTAAATATGTAAAAAAAAACAACAACCCACTTCTTGATGACTTTAAGGGAATATGAACAGCAATACAGTCATAGTAGCGGATTTTAACACCCCACTGACTTAACTGGATAGAACTTCCAGACAAAAAATTAACAAGGAAACAGTGACTCTAAATGACATACTGGGTCAGATAGATTTAATTGACATTTATAGAACATTTCACCCCAACGCAGCAGAATATACATTCTTCTCAAGTGCCCATGAGTCATTCTCAAACATAAACCACATGTAAGGACACAAAACAAGTCTCTACATCTTCAAGAAGATTGAAATCATATCAAGCATCTTCTCAGATCACAGTGGAATGAAATTGGAAATAAACTGCAATAAAAAGACTCAAGCCTTAACCGGTTTGGCTTAGTGGATAGAGCGTTGGCCTGCAGACTCGAGTCCCAGGTTCGATTCCAGTCAAGAGCTTGTACCTTGGTTGCGGGCACATCTCCAGTGGAGGTTATGCAGGGGGCAGCTGATAGATGTTTCTCTCTCTTTGATGTTTCTAGCTCTCTATCCCTCTCCCTCTCTGTAAAAAATTAGTAAAATATATTTTTTAAAAAGACTCAAAAACATTCAAACAGGGAGGCTACATAGCATGTTATTAAATAATGAAAGGGTTACTAACAACATCAAGAAAGAAATCAAAAACTTCCTGGAAACAAATGAAAATGAACACAGAACATCCCAAAATCTCTGGGACACAGCAAAAGCAGTCCTGAGAGGAAAGTTTATAGCTTTACAGACCTACCTCAAAAAAAAAACAACAGGAAAAATTAATAATAAACTATTTAACCCTACAACTTAAAGCATTAGAAAGAGAACAAGAAAAGCCTGATTGAGTAGAAGGATGGAAATAAAGATTAGAGCAGAAATAAATTACATAGAGAATAAAAAAAGAAAAAAATACAAAAAAAATAAATGAAACCAAGAGCTGGTTCTTTGAAAAGATAAATAAGATGGACAAACTGTTAGCCAGACTAATCAAGAAACAGAGAGGACCCCAATAAAATCAGAAACAAAAGCAGAGAAGTAACACCTGTCCCCAGAGATACAAAGGATTGTAAGAAAATACTATGAACCTCTATATGCCAACAAGCTGGGCAATGTGGATGAAATGGACAAATTCCTAGAAAAATACAATCTCCCAAAACTGAATCAGGATGAATCAGAAAACCTGAATAGGCCCATAACAACTAATGAAATAGAAGCAGTATTTAAAAAAAACTCCCAGTAAACAAAAGCCTTCATAGGGGAGTTTTACCAAATGTTCAAAGAAGAACTAACACCTATCCTTCTCAAACTATTCCACAAAAATCCAAGAGGAAGGAACACTTCCAAATTCTTTTTATGAGGCCAGCATTATATCAATTCCAAAGCCAGATAAAGACACTACAAAGAAAGAGAATTACAGGCCAATCAGTATGCCTGATGAACATAGATGCTAAAATCCTCAACAAAATATTTGCACATAGGATCCAACAATATATTAAAAAGATAATATACCATGTCCAAGTGAGATTTATTCCAAGCCTGCATGGCTAGTACAATATTCACAAACCAATAAACGTGATACATCACATAAATAAATTGTAAGACAAAAATCACACGATCATATCAATAGACGCAGAAAAAGCATTTGACAAAATCCAACACCCATTTTTTCTTTAAACATATATATTTTTTATTGATTTCTGGAGGAAGTGAGAGGGAGAGAGAGAGAGAGACACACACAGAAACACCAATGATGAGAGAGAATCATTGATTGGCAGCCTCCTTCATGTGCCCTACTGGGGATGGAACCTGCAATCCAGATATGTGCACTGACCAGGAATTGAACTGTGACCTCCTGATTCATAGGTCAACCACTGAACCATGTCAGCTGGGCTCCAACACTCATTTTTGATAAAAACTCTCAGCAAAGTGGGGGTAGAGGGAGCATGTCCCAACATAATAAAGGCCATATATGACAAAACTATAATGAACATCACACTCAATGGGCAAAAACTAAAACCATTTCCCCTAAGAACAGGAACAAGACAGGGATGTCTGCTTTCTTATTCAGTATAATACTGGAAGTCCTAGCCACAGCAACCTGACAAGAAGAAAGAAAAGTCATCCAAATTGCAAAGGAAGAAGTAAAACTCTCATTCTTTGCATATGACATGATATTATACATAGAAAACCCTAAAGACTCCACCAAAAAACTAGATTTAATTAATTAATTTGGCAATGTAGCAGGATACAAACTCAACAATAATGAATTCTCAAAATAATAATGAATTATCAGAAATAATGAGTTTTCAGGAAGGGAAACTAAACAAATGACCCCATTTATCATTGCAACAAAAAAATTGAGATAATTAGGAATAAATTTAACCAAGGAGGTAAAAGACTTGTACAAAACTACAGGACATTGAAAAAAGAGATAGCAATCATATAAAGTAGAATATACCGTGTTCATGGGTTGGTAGAATCAACATCATTAAAATGTCCATACTACCCAAGGCAACCTACAAATTTGGTGCAATCCCAGAACTAGAACAAATATTCCAAAAATTTATATGGAACCAAAAAAGACCCTGGATGGCTGCAGCAATCTTGAGAAAGAACAAAGTTGGAGAAATCACAATACCAGATATCAAGTTATACTACAAAGCTACCATAATCAAAACAGCCTGATATTGGCACAAAAGCAGGAATATAGACCAATGGAACAAAACAGAGATCTCAGAAATCGACCCAAGCCCTTATGCTCAATTAATATTTGACAAAGGAGGCAAAAACATATGATGGAGTCAAGACAGTCTCTTCAAATTTCAGACATCTCTTGTAGCAATATGTTTACAGATACATCTCCTAAGGCAAAGGAAACTAAGGAAAAAAAAACAAATGAGACTACATCAAAATAAAAGCTTCTGTACAGCAAAGGAAACCATCAACAAAATGAAAAAGGAGCCCACCGGATGGGAGAACATATTTGACAATGATACATCTGATAAACGGTTAATATCCAAAATATACAAGGAACTTCTATAACTTAACAAAAGGGAGACAAACAATATAATTTAAAAATGGTCAAAGCACCTATTTAGACACTTCTCCAAAGTGGACAGATGGCCAAGAGACATATGAAGAAAATGCTGAAAGTCATTGATCATCAGAGAGATGCAAATTAAAATGACAATGAGGTATCACCTCAAACCTGTCAGAATGGCTACCATCAACAAATCAACAAGGATGTGGAGAAAGTGGAACCCTAGTACACTGTTAGTGGGAATGCAGCCATATAGAAAACAGTATGGAGTTTTCTCAAAAATTAAATATTGAGCTGCCATTTGACCCAGTGATCCCACTTCTAGGAATATATCTTATGAAATCCAAAACACCAACCAGAAAGAAAGTATGTACCCCTATGATCATAGAAGCACAATTTACAATAGCCAAGATCTGGAAACAGCCCAAGTACACATCAGTAGATAAGTGGATAAAAAACTTGTGGTAACATTTACACACTGAATACTATGCAACAATAAAAAAGAAGGATCTTTTACCCTTGGAGACAGCATGGAGGGACTTGGAAAGTATCATGCTAAGCAAAATAAGCCAGTCAGAGAAAGACAAGTATCACATGATCTCACTCATGTGTGGAATCTGATGAACAAAATAGATCCGGAGACATAGAAGCATAGAACAGGCTGGAATCTCAGAGGGAAGAGGGTCTGTAGGTGGGTAGGAATAGATCAACCAAAGAACTTGTATGTATATATCCATAGCCATTGGATACAGATAATAGGGTGGTAAAGGCGGGAGGTGGGCTAGAAGGGATCAATGGGGGAAAAATGGGACATATGTAATACTTTCAACAATAAGATTTAATGAAAGAAAACAGAAAATAAATGCTAAAAGTATTTCTGGCTGGTAGGGTTATACATTGGTTCTTTTTCCCTCAAGTCCATGTTTTTTGTTTTATTTTGTTTTTAAAATATATTTTTATTGATTTCAGAGAGGAAGGGAGAGGGAGAGAGAGATAGAAATGTCAATGATAAGAGAATCATTGATTGGTTGCTTAAGGGAGAGGGAGAGAGAGAGAGAAATGTCAATGATAAGAGAATCATTGGTTGGTTGCTTCCAGCACACCTCCTACTGGAGATTGAGCCCACAACCTAGGCATGTGTCCTTGACTGGAATCGAACCTAGGACCCTTCAGTCCACAGGCCAACGCTCTATCCACTGATCCAAACCAGCTAAGGCAAGTTCATGTTTTTTGAGAAGGAGTAAGAGTTCTTCAATGCTTTAAGAGTGATTAAATGAAAAAGCATCCTGCCTGCTGCAAGGCTCAGAACCAGCACAATTTCATGTTATCAGAGGGTGTCAGCAACCCAGGTCAGGAGGCATAAGCTATTCACTTGCTGCATTGGCAGCTTCGGGTGAGGGCAGAGTCCTGATCTGCAGCTACGGGAAAGGTACTCCAGAAAGCAGCAGAGACAGAGAGATCAGTTCAGGTGAACTGAGCACAGTAAGCGCTGGGAGTTATTGGAAAGAAGGCATTTGTTTTGGTTTAATTATGTGACAAAAAAAGGGGGTTACTATGGAAAGTAACCTCACCAGGTTGATCTGATCATAAATTCCTAAGTGGGCAGGTCATGGTGGGTAGTCATGCCCCAGGCATACAGCTTTTAAGTAAAAGGCTTATTTTTGCCTTCAGCAAGCCAGGTCCCTTGTTTCTGTGTATTTAGGTTAGTTAACATACCTTTGAAATAAATGGTAACCACCCTCCCCCACCTCCATGCAATCTTCCTTAAATTTCCTTCTTAGTTTCAAATGCATAAAAGAAGCTGCAAAATCATTATTCTCTGGAGCATTTGAGCTCTTTCTCCCTGGCATAAGTCATCAGTTTGTCTCAGATAAAGTTATATAAACATTCTCTACAGGTTTGGAAGTTTCTTACTTTGACAATTGCCACAAAATTTGCAGCCACTCCCTTGGGGATTTTCTTTTTAATAGATGGGAAATAGTTCTCTTTTTTTAAAGGACTTCCCAGGTATTTATTGATCCTGATGAATTTGTCTGTGGCCAAGTTGCTGATTTGAGTTTTTTTCTTCTGCATTATGAAGCTTTATCCCTGGTGAGGAGAGGCCTACATATCTCGCTCTGAGGGCAATTTAGGCAGTTCTTTAAATGAACAAGTCCCAGAAGAGTGTTTTTAATTAAACACCAGAGGAGATTTTCTCTTACACCCACATGTCTTACATCTATTGGGAAAAAGAGGAACTAATATTTATCCCTATACTTCTCTCCCATACATTATCTCTTAAAAAAAAAAACACAACTCTCTAGAATTTGTCCTTATGGAAATACTCAGACATTCTCAAGGATAAAAAGAATAGTGAAATCCCATATCCCATCACATGGATTCAACAATTATCAAGATCCTGTCACATTTGCTTTATGTATCACATTCTGTTTTCCTCAGCTACAGCATTTTAGATAAAATTGCAGACCTTGTGTCATTTCACCCCTGTATATCTCAACATACAGGTCTAAAAAAACTAGACACTTTCTGTATAACTGTAATGCCATTTTCACACCTGACAAATCAACTGGTCCTGGTTATCAATACCCAGTCCAAATCAAATTCGGTTGTCTAAAAGACATCAAAATACATATAACTCAGAATACATACAAAATGTACATATGAAATTTGCTTATATGGCTTTTAATTCTCAGAGCAGTCCCCCTGCCTTTTTAATTTTTCTGACATTGTCTTATTGCAGAAACTGGGTTAGTTGTCCTGTAAAATGTCGATTTTTCTGCTTCTTGTGGTGTTATTTAACTTGTTCCTTTTTCTCCCATATTTCCTGTAAGTTGAGGTTGGATCTAGAGGGTTGTTTGTACTCAGGTTTAATTTTGGAGGCAAGAAAACTGTTTTGGCATCATATCAGAAGACTCACATCAGAAGAATGACTTGCCCCAATTTTAGTAAAAGCATACTAAAGAAAAAACCTATTAATGAAATAAAATTTAAATAGTTCTTTAAGCCTCTTCATTAAAATCTTTTATTTCTTGATTTTAGAGAGGGGAAGGGGGAGAGGGAAAGGGAGAGGGAGAGGGAGAGGGAGAGGGAGAGGGAGAGGGAGAGAGAGAGAGAGAGAGAGAGAGAGAGAGAGAGAGAGAGAGAGAGATTTGTTATTCCACTTATTTATGCATTCAGTGGTTGATTCTTGTATGTGCCCTAATTGGAGGGCAAACCCACAACCTTGGTGTATCAGGACAATGCTATAACCAACTGTGTCAGAGCAAACCTCATTCATTATTCAAAATAATTTATTGGACATATACCATGTGCCAAATATTGTTTTATTTAGATTTTCAAGATATAGTTCCCTGATCTCATGCAGTTTATATTCTAGTGGGAGGAGGCATACTATAAAAATATATATATGAGCTCTCTTGGTGACAAGCACAATTAAGAAATATGAAGCATGGGAATGTCACAAATATAATGTTTCAGACAGAAGGTTTGGAATGTCTTTTTGAGGAGGTGGCATTTGAGTAAAGGTCAAAACAAAGAGCAAAAGTGACATGAGCAAAATGGTATGGAAGCTCTAAGCCTTTGTTCCCACATCTATAATAATAAAAGCATAATATGCTAATTAGACCAGATGTCCTTCCGGATGAAGCTGGGGCTGCAAGGGAATCCTGGGTCCTAGGTGCCTGCCAGTGGCTGAAGGAAGAAGGGCCTACTCTTGCACGAATTTAATGCATCAGGCCTCTAATAAAACATAAAATCCTCAGAAACTGGTTAAAGTAACCCTATAGGAGCTCTGGAAAACAGATGTCTACAGCAGTTATGCAAGTACCCAATCAAGAAAAAAATCACATTCAAAACAGTAGGAAATTTTGGGCTGCTTTTCCTTGTTCTTGACTAACCCCCTCTGTGACACAGCAATGTTCTTGGCCTGGAAGAGGCAGCAGCCCAGTTCCAATTCCCTCCTTTGAACCAGAGGGAACTGGGCAGACCTTGTTTGCAACATTCTAACCGGACTTGGACTGAAGGACTGGTATCTATTTTGTACCACTTGAAGATTAGGTGGAAAAGTGTGAACACTGCTTAGGAAAATTGCAGGGAGACTAAGAACCACAGATGTCTGCAGCAAGAGATTTTAGATGGAAACATACAATAGACAATCCAAGGCCTTAAGGGAGAAGCTGGATGAGACTCTGGAAAATTAAGACATTTAAAAGCTGCTGTGTATATGGAGAAATTGATAAAGCCCACAGAAGCTCTGGGAAGACACATGCTCAAGAAAGAATTGGAAGACCTTAAGTTTTCACCTAGGGCTGATCCCAAGTCTCAGAGAAGAACCAGATAACTAGTGAAGGACTATTCAGGAAAGAGCTAGTCTGTAAAAACTAGGAGATAAAGTCTTTCAAATGACCAATTTTCAGCAACATCAACAAAACTACAAAGCATACAAAGAAATAGGAAAAAATGGCCCATTCAAGGGAAGATGAATTGGCAGAAACCATCCCTGAAGAAGCACATGCATTAGATTTACTAGACAAATATTTTTTTCCAAAATTGTCTTAAATATGCTGAAAGAGATAAAAGAAAACCTAGACAAAGAACTAAAGGAAATCAGGAATATTATATATAAATAAAATAATATCAACAAAGAGGTAGAATTTGTAAAAAAAAAAAAAAAAGAAAAAAAGGACCAACTTCTGGAGCTGAAAAATAAAATATTTGAATTGAGAAATTTATTAGAGGAACTCAACAGCAGGTTTGAGCATGCAGAAGAGAAAGTCAGTGAACTTGAAGATAAGACATATAAAATTATCAAATCTGAGCAGCAGAAATGAAGAAAAATGAACAGAACCTAAGCGATTTATGGAGCATCATCAAAAGTACTAATAGATACATTATGGGAGTTTCAGAAGGAGAAGAGAAAGAGGCAAAGATTATTTAAAGACATAGTGACCAAGAACTTTATACATTTGAGGAAATACATGATTCTGAAAATCTAAGAAGCTAAATAAACTCTGAGCAGGATTAAACCTAAAGAGTCCACACCAAGACATATTATAATCAAACTGTCAAAAACAATTTTGAAAGCAGCAAGAGTAATTCATCATATATAAGAGATCCTTAATAAGATTATCAGAACATCAGCAGCATCGTGGGATGAGAAGTCCTCCTGGCCTCTCCTTTTGAAATTACAAGTTGAACAGCTATAATTCAAAAGAGGATTCACTGCTCAACACACAAATGTGTTTGAGAAATCCTTGCATTGGAACTTCTGAAGGTTGGTGTAACAGAGTGAACAAGGGAGGAAGGAAGTGGGAAAGACAGACAGGTGCTATAGACACAGCCTGGGACTCACTGCACTAGCAGGGGAGGAGTCAGGTTACAGCAATCATACTTTGCTGAGGTGTAGAATCAACATTTCTGCCACATACTGTGGCTGAATCCAGTGATGGGGCATAGATGGAACACAAAGGTGGGGCAACTGTGGTCTAGCAGCCACCATTATCAGGCAGAAAGCAAAGCCATAGACACATAGCTATCTCTCTTTATGCTCTGAACTGATCTCCCTTTACCCTCCCAGAGCTCATCTCCCTTCATCCTTCCAGAGCTCATAATGAGATGCCAGAAGAAGCTATTGCAGGAAAGTGTCAGGTTAAAAAGCACATTTTCCATAGCCTTGAGGACTGGAGAAGAGGAAACATTTCTTCCTAAATGGCAGGCATACATTGTGGCTAATCCCAGTGATGGGAAGAGATACAGAGGTGTAGCTGCTGAGGTCTGGAAGCCATTATTATTGGGAGAACAAAGCTTCAAATGCAGGAGCCAGCTTCTACCAGCTAACTTCAACCCATCACAGTGGAGCCCAGTGGAGGCACCTGGGACTCCTCAGATAGTACAGCACTGTGAGCAGCATGTAGTTGTAGGAGGCAGCACTATTACCTTATGGGCCCAGAACCCCATTGCCCATTATGTTTCCTGACTAGGGTGAGCCCACAGACTGAAGTGACTTGGTCACAGAGGTGATGCCCACATCCCCAGACAATACAGGGTATTTTCCACAGCCAAGGTGATACCACCCTCCGAGATCCCCAAAACCCCAGGAGTGCAAGTAAGAGAAAATACAAACGTGCATGTCAAATAAATAAACAAACAGCAGAACAACCACAATAAAATTGCATTTCATCGCCACTTACTAGAAGACAGAAACACCCTTCTGTAACAAACCTGCTAAATAGTGACATGTAACTCTTTTAAAAAGCAGATTTTATTTCAATAAATACTTAGAGAAATAATAAAGTACTATGAATAACCTAGATAAAAATGTATCTCAGAAAGAAAATGAACAATCTTCAGAAAATAAACTTAAAGACATGGAAATATATGATTTAAATGTCAGAGAATTCAAGATTGTAGGTCTGAAAATACAAGATATGAGAAAACTCAGGCAGTTAAATGAACTCAGAAATAAAATCAAACAAAAGGACCAATTTACCAAATAAATTAAAACTATAAAAAAGAGAACAACTATTTCAGAAAAACCACGAAAAGAACACATGGACACCACTTGCACCCACAGGAAGGCTGGCTGAGTGAAAATCCTACAACTAGAAAAGAGTCTGAGACTCAGAGGAGCGGCAGAAGCAAAGTACAGAGGTACGGAGGCGCACGCACGGGGCTTGGGGAGAGGGCTGGTGCCGGAGGACACGGTTCTTTTCCAAAACGGAGAGAGCCACAAGTTCCCAGCGATCTGAACTCCAGTTCCAGGCGAGTTTCTGAGGACCCAGACACCTGGAGAAGGGGGACTGACTGGCACCGGGAGGAAATCCAAAGTGGGTTTCTCTCAGCGTTGCTTTCAGCAATTATCGTGGGACACAGAGACCTGGTGTCTCTCAGCGCAGGTCTGAGAAGCGCCATAGCTATTTGCTCCACCCTGCCCTGCAGACTCCCCAAGGCCCCGCCCCTCCCAAGCTGCATCAGAGGCTTTTGCATATAAAAGACTGAGTAGCCTAAGGCAAAGGCTTAATCAATACCTCCTTAAAGATACAGGAGCCAGCCCCACCCAGTGGCCAGAGTGGGACTAACCTAAACAAAACAGATCCACAAGGAACACACTCGGGGCAGATGGAGTGAGCATAAAAGCCCCACTGAAACAACTCTTGCCCCATAAGGGTGTCTCCAGCACAGAAGTTCTCCCACTGTAGACACAGCTGACTCCCATAATCAAGTGGCTTAGAGGTTAATTCCTCGCAGTGATCACCTAAATCAGAAAGGGAAGCAGCCAAAATGCGGAGACAAAGAAACAGATCACAAATGACAGAAATGGAGGAAAGAAAACGACAGGATATAGAGTTCAAAACCATGGTTATTAGGTTTTTCAAGAAATTTCTAGAGACTGCCAATAAATTTAGTGAGATCCTCAATGAATCTAATGAGACCTTCAAGGATATGATAAAGGACCAACTAGAAATGAATCATACACTGACTGAAATAAAGAATATTATACAGACATCCAACAGCAGACGAGAGGATCGCAAGAAGCAAGTCAAAGATATGAAATATGAAGAAGCAAAACCCACCCAGCCGGAAAAGCAAAAAGAAAAGAAGAAAAAGAAAATGGATCAAAAAGTATGAAGATAGTGTAAGGAGTCTCTGGGACAACTTCAAGCGCACCAACATCAGAATTATAGGGGTGCCAGAAGAAGAGAAAGAGCAAGATATTGAAAACCTATTTGAAGAAATAATGACAGAAAACTTCCCTCACCTGGTGAAAGAAATAGACTTCTAAGTCCAGGAAGCGCAGAGAACTCCAAACAAAAGGAACCAAAGGAGGACCACACCAAGACATATCATAATTAAAATGCCAAGAGCAAAAGACAAGGAGAGAATCTTAAAAGCTGCAAGAGAAAAGCAGTCAGTTACCTACAAGGGGGCACCCATACGACTGTCAGCTGATTTCTCAACAGAAACTTTGCAGGCCAGAAGGGAGTGGCAAGAAATATTCAAAGTGATG
>PVJC01028222.1:0-22726 GCA_004026665.1 Murina feae
GAATGACTTGTCACTATGACACACACTGACTACCAGGGGGCAGACACTTAATGTAGGAGCTGCCCTGGTGGTCAGTTCACTCCCAAATGGGGAGCTTTGCTCAGCCACAAGCCAGGCAGATGGCTGCCAGTACAGCAGTGGTGGTAGGAACCTCTCCTGCTTCCTCAGCAGCACTAAGGATGCCTGACTGCAGCTTAGGCCTGCTCCCCACTGGCAAGTGGACATCCCTCAAGGGCTCCCAGGCTGCCAGAGGGATGTCTAACTGCCAGCTTAGGCCTGATCCCCTGGGGAGCAGGCCTAAGCCAGCAGGTGGACATCCTCTGAGGAGTCCCAGACTGTGAGAGGGCACAAGCTGGACTGAGGGACCCCCCCCCCCCAAGTGCACAAATTTCTGCGCACCAGGCCTCTAGTGTGATTATATTTTTCTTTTGTTGGTGACTGTCAGACAGGTCTATGTATTTCTGAGCTCTGTGTCTTGGATCTAAGTTCTTTTTTGTAGTTCTTTTTTGTAGCATTCAAAACTGTTAATATTTCTATAGACAGAAAGCTCTTGATGCAAAGAAGTTCTGTAAATATTCATTCTTTTAGATAGAGAAGAAGGGGTTGGGGGGGAAAGAAACATGGATAGGCTTCCTCTTGCATGCCCCCTACTGGGGATTCAGCGTGCCACCCAGGTATGTTCCCTGACCTGGAACTGAATCAGCAATCTTATGGTGTAAGGGTAGATGCCCAGCCAGCTGAGCCACGCTACCAGGGCGGTAATTATTCTTAAATTAGGGTACTGTTCTGCTTCTACCACATACAAGGCCTCAAGAGGTAGTGACATCTAATCCACTGTCAGTTTTGCAGAAACCTAACCCCGGTTTAGCAGGCACAATCTGTTAAGCACACAAAGCACCCCTGTGGTCCCCTTTGTCAGTGTGTCGTCAGAAAAGCTGTCACTTTTACTCAATACTCTGTGTGATCATTTCTCTAGGAGCCCATATATATATATATATTAGAGGCCCAGTGCACAAAAATGTGTGCACTTGAGGGGGAGTCCCTCAGCCCAGCCTGTGTCCTCTCACAGTCTGGGACCCCTCAGGGGATGTCCACCTGTTGGCTTAGGCCAGCTCCCTGGGGGATTGGGCCTAAGCTGGTCATCAGACATTCCTCTGGAAGCCCAGGAGCCCTCAGGGGATGTCCATTTGCCAGCAGGGAGCAGGCCCAAGCTGCAGTCAGACATCCTTAGCACTGCTGAGGAGGTGGGAAAGACACCTGCCACCACCGCTGTGCTGGCAGCCGTCAGCCTGGCTTGTGGCTGAGCAGAGCTCCCCCTGTGGGAGTGCACTGACCACCAGGGGCAGCTTCTGCATTGAGCGTCTGCCCCCTGGTGGTCAGTGTGTGTCATAGTGACCAGTCATTCCCAGTTGTTCTGCTGTTAGGGTCAATTTGCATATTACCCTTTTATTATATAGGATATATATATTCTAAGAAGTTTTATAATGACTTCAGCCTAAAATGTTAGAGTTCAGACTTAACCATTATAATTAATACAACCCTCCATATATCTAAATCCTATAAATCTGATTCAAGTTTTTGTCACATATTCAAAGTTGTGTTTTTACCTCTTTTGTGGATCAGCAGGTCAGATGAAAATTAAAAAAAAAATGTGGTTCAGAAACTGACTACTTATGAGAATAAAAAAATGTATGTATAGTAAAAAATGTGTCAAAAATCATTGAGAATACTCACTAAAATGTTTAAAATGGACACCTCTTGGAACTGGAATTGAGAGCATGACAGATAGTTTTACATTTTACATTATACAGTTCTTTATTGTTTGATTTTCATAACTGTATTTCTTCAACTAAAGAAAAATGCAAACAAAATCAATAAAGAATTAATAAATTATTTCATAAATCCAATTGGAAAAATTGACTCGCTATTTGGAAAATATATTTTGATAACAGTTCATCATATTATACTTTAAAAATAAATTCTAGATGAATTAAAGCTAAAATAATGACATCCAAATGTGATAGAAAAATATAGGTGATTATCAAGTATTGATTAAAGAAAACCTTTTAACAAACGATGAAAGAATGGGAGAAAGTAAAGGCAATTTGACAGTGTCAGTGACATCAGTATTTTAAAGAATAAATAACTGCAAACCACAGACTGGGAAATATTCACAATAAATCGGCACATAAAATGTCAATGTACTATATAAAGATTGCATATATTAATTAATAAGAGAAAATTATCACGAGCCAATTAAAGAATGTGGCAGACTTCTGGAAGAGAAAATGCAAATGGCTGATATGATTAGAAACACTCAATATTTTGGAATTGTTCTAATGTTTTAATATCTGATTAGGCAAGACAACTCTCCCCCTTAAAGCTTTTCTCTATCACCATTTGCCTACCTATTTATGCATGCTTACTTGTTCATATAAACATAGCATCAAATTGATTAGGTCCTGAATACTATATTTTTATTAGAATTTTGTAAATGATCATAAGATTATTTGTCATCTTTCTGATATTCAGGTATCCTATCTGATGCAGAGCATGGCTTTCCATGGGCTCAAGATGTCCTTGTAACTTAGAGGAGTACATTGCAGTTTTCATGATGTAGGTTTTGCAATTTTTAAGTTTAATTTTAAGTATTTGACTGGTGTTATTATTACAAATGGGTTTTCTCTACCATGATATTTTATATCTAGTTATTGTTTGTGTAACCTATGAAGACTATTGATGTCTATAAGTTAATTTTATCTTTTGCTACCTGACCAAATTCTTTTATTGTGAACTTAAAATGGTAAGTTTTTTTCATGGATTTTGCAAGGTTTTCTAGGTGTATAATAATTTCTATGTCAAAGAGAAATAGGTTCAGTATCTATTTTCCAATTCTTATGATTGTAGTTGGTTTTTTCTGCTTGCATTTGCTGGTAGTTTCAGATGAATTATAAATGGTAATAGAAATGTTGCATGCTTTCCCTTTTGCTTATATTAATGGCAAGTCTTGATTGATTGTCCATTAACTACATGCTGGGCTAAGAAATAAGGTAAAGAGATTATATCTTTTAATAAAAACATCCATCAGTTTTTATTTTTAAGTGATTTTAAATAAATGGGTTTGTCAAAGGCTTTTAAAATCTATAAAAATATAATCATGTTTCTTAAATCTATTAATATGTTATGTCAATGGTTTTTAAATATATAACCCAAATTGCATTCCTTAAATAAATGTTACATAATTTTCTTAATGTAATTCTGAGTTCTGCTTGCTGAAATGTCATTAAAATGTTTACCTGATATTCACAGGAAATCTTGGTTTGCAATTTTCTTCCTTTTATCTGAGTTAGGTACTCATATTACATGTTTTGCTAAAAAGAGTTTGGAAATAGTTTTTCAGTTTCTATGCTTGGAACAGGATGCATAGTATTAGGAATAAACTATCTGTTTTTGAAGTCTGGGACGATTCCCTCGTAAAACAATCTGGGCCTGGGCCGTTTTATCTTTACTTGTACTGTGGAAATTGATCTAAGTTTTCTATAACCATTTTGAGTTCATTTTTGGAAATTGTGCTTTTTGAGGAAATTATATAACTCCTCTAACTTTTCGAACTTGTTTAGATAGACATATTCAAAATAATCTCTTCTTTATAAATTTGTGGTGGTTTCAATACTTATTTCCCCTTGCTATCTCTTATTTTTGTCTTTTTGTAAATTAATCATGCTTTTTTTTCTTGCAAGTTTTTTCTACACTGTTTATCATTCCTCTCAGCTCATTTAAGGTGTTTATTACGCCCTCCCCCATAAATCCACTAAAATTGGTCTTTTCAAATCATTAAGGAGCTATCCAACAGTCACTTTTAGTTCATCTCACTCATTCATTCTTTGCTCCAAAGGTGTTTTTTACTTTGATTTCCAAAATAGGACACTTCTATAGCTGGTTTCACCTCCTTGAGCCAAATAATGTTTGGTCCCTGGGGCAGAGTCCTGAGGCTTCATTAGCTTATTATCTTCTTTGAATGTTATGCGTGTCATTGCTCAAAATGCCATAAATGTGCTTTGTGCTCACAAATTGATATCTCTAACCCAGACTCCCGCAGGAATTCTAGAATTGTTTATCTGAGTTAGACTCAAAATAACCACATAGTAACCATACACGAATTTCAGATTTAACATGTACAAAATGGGGCTCATAATCTTTTTCACTTTAATATGTCTTATTGACTTTTAGAGAGAGAGGCAGGGAGAGGGATAGAGAGATAGACATATCAATGAGAGAGGAACATCATTTGGCTGCCTCCTGCTCACCTGTACTGGGGGTTAAGCCCACAACGCTTGCATGCGCACTGACTGGAAATGGAGCCAGTGACCTCTTGGTTCGTGAGCTGACATTCAACTGCTGAGCCACATCAGCCAGGCAGAACTCATAATCTTCCTTTCATGTTTCACTAAATACCATTTCGGTAAATGCCAGTGCTGTCCGTCACTTGTGTAAGCTGAATTCTGGATATCATCCCTCTCTTTCTGGTTACACCTCATACAAGATCAGCAAGTACTAAATAGTAGAATGTGAGTTCTTATCCAATCTACTGCTACCATCCTTTTAGGAGCAATCATTTTTCTCTCATCCAGATTATTGCAAGAGCCTCTTGACTGATCTTGAGGTTCCCATTCTTTGCCATCCAAAGGTTATTCTCAACTCTTCAGTGAGTGCCACCCTCTATTTTATAGTAAATCAGATAATACCATGTTGTCACACTTCTGCTCAAAATCTTGCTGTGGCTCTCTGCCTAATTAGAATGAAGGTAACAATGTTTGCAATTAACTATTAGGTCACTTATGAACTGCCTCTGCAGCCTACTTCATCATCTCACTGGCCTCGTTTTCTACTCATTTTCCTGTGTGCTTTTGGCTCAATCCCCACATATCCCCTTACTGTTCCCCTCATACTCTAGACAGGTTCCTGTATCCTGGGTTTTGTATTTCCTGTTTCTCTGTCTTAATGGGTTTTCGTTGTTGTTGTTGTTGTTGTTGTCATTTTTATGTACAAATGTTTTTATTTATTTCAGAGAGAAGAAGGGAGAGAGATAGAAACATCAATGATGAGAGAGAATCATGGGTCAGTTGCCTCCTGCATGTCCCCTACGGGGACTGAGCTTGCAACCCAGGCATGTGCACTGACCAGAAATCGAACCATGACCTCCTGGGTTCAAGGGTCCATGTTCAATCACTGAGCAACACCAGCCAGGATGCCTTAATGTTTTTATTTCCTCCATTTATCTCCAAAATTCCCCTAGAAGATCCACTCCCTCATGTCCTTCAGGTCGTATTTACACAAAATGCTACCTATTCAATGAAGCTACTCCTGCGAACCTGCTGAAAATGCACCCCACCAGCTGCGTTTCCTCTCCTCTGCCTATGCTTTATGTTAGTCCATAGCATTTTTCACCAGCCCATGTGATATACAGCTTGTTTTAGGAGTTTCCTGTCCCTTAACAAACTCTGAAACCATAGGTTTTCTTTCTTGTTTGCTCCTCCATTCATAGGACATAAATGATCTAACACAGAAAAGACAGTAAATATTTACTCAATCCAAGAATGAATAATGGAATCAATTTTCTGATATTTCTTTAAAATAAATACCAATAAGTACGATATACATATTCCCCATAAAATCTTCAACCTGAGGCACAGGTTGAACCTATGGACAAGAGCCCCTGAAACTGTTTACTTATGGAGATTCTACAAGTATATTCTTGGGGATCTATAAACTGTTGTTTGGATCTCATTTCCTATCTTGTGATGAAGCCTAAAATTCCTGCAAGGTTTTTCAATTTCTCCTCCATGAATTTTCCCCATATTATTTCAGCACATATTGATCCCTCTCTCTCTTCTCTTGAAAATCTCATTCATGACGTATGAGGATTATCTTATAAATTTAGATTTTGATTTATTTTTTATAGGTGAGTTTAATTTACACAGATACACAACAAATCATATAAGGGCAAAGACAGCATTTCCTAATTATTATCTATTACCTTACCATTATAGCTGGCAATGTAGAAATTTAAATATCTAATTTTAATCAATGTATTTATAAAACACAGATTTTAAATAGATTTTATAGCAGAAATTCTTTTCTAAAATCAGAAAATCTTATCACTCAACTGAAGTGACTTAGTTACAAAAAGCTTTAATGATTCTAATGATAATTTTTATGATCTCTTATTCAGGAGACTTAGTTGCTAATTGTTCCATGAATATGTTATAGTAAATTATACTCTTTTGTAGAAATCTAGATTCTTTGAAGGGAGAATTAACTTTTAATTCAAATTTGATAAATGCCAAAGATTTCCTGAAGGCGCCTACCATCTGTCAGGAATCTTATTATTTATTTGACTATTTTAAACATTTCATATGGAACAAAAGAGTAAGAAGAGAGTAATTTTATCGGCTCCCACAATGTACAAGTACATCTCCTTTCAAATGCTAAGTTATTTATTTGTGTGTTTCATTTGTAACCTCTTTGGCATGACGTATTAATTGTTGTGGACAGTGAAAAAGCTTAGACATGTACTCTGAAGTGCCTCACGCTACGGGGCTTCCATATGATGTTTGTATTACATGTCTGGTATGACAATGCAAAGTACATTTGTATCAGATAATTTCAAATTTCAAGTATTTATCTATAAATATGAGCTTTATTAATTAATATCTATATCTATATCATCTATATCTATATCTATATATATCTAAATCTATATATAAATCCAGTGACCAGAATGCCATCATGAGCAGAACAACTGGTCCCTATGATGCCCACTGTGGCCAGTGAACCGGTCCAATCAGGAGGTGGGGCCAGCCAGCCAACCTACCATGCCCCTCCCCCCCAACCAGCCCACCCCTAATCAGCCTGCCCCACCGTGATTGGCCTACAGCCCCGCCCCATGGCTGGCTCCAACCCTCATTGGGGCCAGTTGGCCAATCTCCTGCAGCCCCACCCCAAATCAGCCCCCCCCCGCCACACCACCGATCCAGAAGCAGGGTGGTGGGTCAACCTCCCACAGCCCCTCTCCTGGATGCTGACCCACAATCGGTATGCCATCCCTATTTTGGAGGTGAGGGCGACCAGCCCACTGCCTACAGTCCCTCCCCACAGGCAGCCCCACCACCAATCAACCCCCACCCTAATTGGAGAGGGGACTCACCAGCCAATTGCCTGCAGCCCCTCCCCCCAATTTGCCTGACCCTAATGGGGCCCCCATTGGGGTGGGTCAGCTGTCCAACCTCCCACAGTCTCCTCCTCCTGACAGGCCCAGCCCAGATCTGCCCTGATTGGGGCGGGGGCCAACTGGATCCCACCCATGCACAAATTCGTGCACTAGGCCTCTAAAAGTTATATATACTTATTCAGAGGGTATATGCTAACCTTTGAGGTAGGAATTTACTTCATAAGCAGAAAAAAATCAAGAAGTCTGCCTGTATAACTGTTATGTCTAATTGAGTTTCCAAGATATTCCTTGTTAATTAATTATATAAGTATTAATTAATAAATTCTCTTTTTTAATATACACATAGAGGATATTTTAAATTAGCAATAAAAAAGCTTACTCTCTGTTATCTTCATTGAATTACATAAATTTTCGGAAGTTTATATATTTCATATTTAGAATTTTGTCAATAATGTGAAATCTTTCTCTTTCATCACTTTACATAGCTTAATGGTTTTTGAGTTGTGCTTGTCAGAATATCGGAGTTTTGAAAGTCACTATGTTTATGAAAATGTAATGAAGGCTGTTAAAGGAATATACTACAGGCTATTTAATCGAGGAATATCAGATGACTGACCCGACAGCTTCACAGCCCCTGGATCAGAGTGTCTCTGTCCACTGTGCGCCAGAATCCTTTTGACTTACAGAGAATTGAGAAGTGTGTTTCTATGCCAGTTTGCTCTTTGCCTTTTAAAACTCTCCTTTCTCCTCCTTTGGGCTAGCTCTTGTGTCACACTTGTCAGCTCATTAGAACTAAAGGTCTTTTTAACTCCCCGCAGAGCTCTGAAATGAGTATTCTGGCCACAACTGTGGGAGCTGTCCCCAACCCTGAGTTACTCTGCAATGTTCCTTACTTGTGTATGAAGACAAAGATACGTCAGCAGTTGAGATTTGAAACCAGACCTGTATCGTTTCCTGAACTTGGCTTTTGTTTTTTTTTTTTGTTGTTTTTTAGTTGTCTTTTTTATTAATTTCAAACATCATATTTTGAACAGATCAGAACTAACTTCCTGTGCCCCAAAGGAAACTTTCTTCTTAGAAGTTGTAAAATATTTAGACATATTTAGTTCAATATACTACTCATGTTATAAATTTTGCCCATACCCATACAGATCAAAATTTAAAAAAACCACACACACACAGATTAATTCAATCAATCCAATAAATCTTGAAAATTGTCACTTGCCTCCCACTCCCCACCCCCACCAACTAGAGTGTTTTCAGGGTCTACAAATCTATGAAATCCAGACAAATCTAAATGCCTTCTGGCAGGAGATAATCATAAAGGAGAATAAGCAAAGTCTGCAGGACTGTTTGCAAATGAGTCTTGTGTACCCTTAATATCTGGTGCAGCAGCTGCCACCAAATAGTTGAAAGGAATAAATGATTGAATGCTTTCTACTTTTTGTTAGCCAGTTGGTAAGATAAAATTCCTTAAAGCACCAAATTATCAGATCTTTTTTCTTGCTAAAAGTAAATTGTTGCTTGGGGGCAGGGGTAGAAGAAAAAGAAAAAGAATGATGCTCTCAGACCACAAATACTCTTCTGGTCTAACTGCACCTCTGTGATAGTTACCTTATGGGTATAGAGCAAAATGCCTAGGTGCTGCTTGCCACCACTCCAAAATTAAAAGGTGCCCTCTGTAGCTTCTGGACATAAAATATGCAACCTCTAGATTATAATTATGAGAGTTAAGTCTCAGCCTGAAAGTCAGTATTTTTCCTTAGTACCTAGCTCTGGCCATTCTCAATGTATAGACGGCCAGTTAGTAAAGAATGAGAGAAAACTAGTGTTGATGTAAGGTCTCCTATATTTCATATTATCATTAAAGAACAACTCTACCTCAAAGGGAAACTACGTCAACTGACAGTCACATGGATGTTTTCAGATGTCTTTAGTCTTACGGAGGTAGAAAGAAAATAAAGAAATGCTTTCCCATTTAGACTACAGATTAGGAATAATTTATCAAATTTTCTCCTTTCTCCTGACTGTCATCTTGAAGGAAGCCTTGAAGATAACATGCAAAATTGACATCCACAAATTGACAACCTACAAAATTATTTTAAAATTCACATTGTACCGTGCTGAATAACATATAATGAACTATACTGAAACACTTTAAAAATACATTTTCTTAATATACAGTACTATATTTGTATACATGTATTGATAAAAATTGCATGCGTAAGGAGTTGTGTATATCTCTTAACTTTTATTGAAAATAATAAAATATAAATAGTCACTGGGAGAAGAGTTTGATCTCTAAAAGTCTAACTACAAAGGAACATAAACTAAAGAAATAAAACAACAATTTAGCAAAATAAACATGTGTTCAGCTAAATAAGTTCAGAACAAGGATACTCAAAATAATAAAGCTAGGAGATAAATTCAATAGACTCAGAAGCTAATTCTTACTGAAAAGGGATGATTTCATGAAATGAAGTTTTGTCCATATGGTGTTTCTTTAGTTACAAAGATTAGAGGATGTAGACTGGAGGTTTTTGTTTGGCCTTTGAACCAGCTCTGAGAAGTAGCAGAATACAAGGGCTCTCTTGGAGACTCTGTAGGAACAAAGATGCTCCCTTGACAACCGTAGAACATGAGAAAACAGTCTACAAATACAGTAGTTAAGGTATTTTCCTGTAACAACCCCAGCAAGCTTCTTTGCAGATATAGACTAGCTTATCCTAAAATTCGTATGGAAATGCACAGGCCCTGGAATAGTTAAAGGAATCTTAATGAATACAGTGGGAGAGATCACCCTCCTTGATACTAAGTCTTACAACCTACCTACAGCAATCAAGAGAGAAGCAGAGGACAATGGGACAGCGTAGAGAAATCTACATGGACCCACACAAAGATACTTAACTGGTTTTGACAAAGCTACAAAAGCAATTCAATGGAGAAAGGAGAGCCTGTTCAGCAATGGTGCCAGAGCAACTGAACATTCATAGGCATAGAAACAAACCTCTAAGCCCCAAATATATATATATATATATATATATATATATATATATATATATATATATATACATACACACACACTAGGGGCCCAGTGAACAAAAATGTGTGCACTTGGGGAAGTCCCTTAACCCCGGCCTGTGCCCTCTCGCAGTCTGGGACCCCTCAGGGGATGTCCACCTGCTGGCGTGCCTGTCCAGCCTGGGTGAGGGGTTGAGGGCCGTTTTCAGGCTGCTCACATCTCCCATTGACCCAATGTCCCAACGAGGCTGACTGGAATCAGGTTTCTAGGGTTTATTTATCTTCTATAATTGAAACATTGTTGCCTTGAGCAGAGGCCTTGCCAGCCTAGGCAGACAGTTTCAACTCTATCTCTGGTGCAACAGAAGCCACCTGTTTACTGTAGCTCCCTGGCTGCTGGCCTCCATCTTGGCTGGGTTAATTTGCATACAGCTGCTCTGATTGGCTGGTGGGTGTGGCTTAGGTGTCTCAGAGTGATGGTTAATTTGCATATTACTCTTTTATTATATATATATGTGAATCCTATTTACAAAATGCTAATATGCAAATTGTTCCCTCGGGAGTTTGACCTACTGGGAGTTGGACTGCTCACTATGACATGTGCTGACTACCATGGGGTGGTGCAGATTAAAGGAAGGCCCTGGCCAGCAGCTGGCAGCCAGGGAAGGAAGGCCCCAATTGTCCCTGATCTAGCTGGCCAGGCCTAGAAACCGTACCTGTGCACAAATTTCATGCTCTGGGCCTCTAGTATATACATTGAGTGGCCAGATTATTATGACCACCTGATGTTTGTAGGCAAATTAGCTATAATTTTGTGCTGAAGTTGCTAGAGTATCAGACAATTATAAATAGGGAAGCAGGTTGTTTACCACGGCAGTAGAAGTGATTTTTTTCTGAAGATATAGATAAACGACGCAATTTAATAGCCTTTGAAGTGTGATATATTTAAACGTGAGTGGCCAGATTATTATGACCACCTGACATGTTTGTATAAATATCAATATGCTGGTTGTAGTATTGCACCATACTTTTATAAGATTTTAATATTCATATAGTCTGGGGAAAGGGTATACAGAACTGATGATCACATGTGACTGCAACCATCTCAAATTCAAAGTTTAATTAAAAATCAATTATAATACAGATTTGAAACCAAGTGTGTTTGTCTTCTCAGTACATGTGAATGTACTTTACTCACCTATTTTATGTTTAAGCAAAGGTGTGCTATCTTTTCCCACTTATTTATTTGGAAAATTATAATTTTTTAAAATTCAGAAATTCTGAGAATAAGATAATCAAAAACTAAAAGCAGATGTGATAGCATGTAAATATAGATTCCTTCTAGCCCCAGCTGGTTTGGCTCAGTGGGTAGAGAGTTGGCCTGCGGACTGAAGGGTTCCTGGTTTGATTCCAGTCAAGGACACATGTCTGGGTTGTGGGCTTGATCTCCAGTAGGTGATGTACAGGATGTCTTTATCTCTCGCTCCCTCTCCCTCTCTCTTCTTCTCCAAAATTAATAAAAATATATTTAAGAAAACTCTGATTAGATTCCATCTAGCTAGTTTCCTATATATCAATTTATATCTATTTCCAAATATTGACAGAAATAATGTTTAAAAACAAATTTAAGTGGCTCCCTATTGCTTTCTTGATAGGTTACTTTTCCAAGCAGATTAACATTACCGTATTTTTGCAAGTAGTTTCTATTAACAATATTTTAACCTTAGTAAGCATAGCATTTCAATTTTATTGTCTGAAATTCCTACTGATACCAAACTTTTTTTTTTAATGTATGTAGGTCATTTCTTTTCTGTGAATCTATGAATATTCTCTTTATGACTTCTTATTTTGGCGGGGTTTCATAGGATTGTAGAGTTTTAATTCTTTTTTTTTTTTAGATTAAAGTACATTTGGTGGGAGATACATTTTGACTTATTAATAATGATTGTTTTTTTCCCTCCTTCCTTCTTCCTTACTCCTCTTCTCTTCCTTTTTCTACTTTTTTATCTCTTTCTTCCTCAACTTCTCTACATCAGTCAGGACCAATCACCCCTAGTGGATAGAATTCTTGTCGCAGTGTAACCCACAGGTTCTGGAAAACCATTCATTTCTGTCAGTGAGTCACTCGAAGACTCCCCATGTTAGCATAGTAATGGAACCTACTTTGTAAAGAACTGTTTTGTCCTTTGTAAAGAACTGTTTTGTCAACTTGTTAGAAAGGGGTGTATAGTGGTGAAGTTTCACCAGAGCATTATATCCAATAGAGGCACAAAAGCCATCATCTATAATCCCACTCTTTCTTATTCAGTTACCTTTCACGTTAAGTACATAATATCAATTTATGTGTGTAATTTTGCATTTATGTGTATGTCTGTGTATGTAAGTTCCTGCTTTAATTCTCAAATGCCTACTAGGAACAATCTAACCCAGGGGTTCTCAACCTTCCTAATGCCGTGACCCTTTAATATAGTTCCTCATGTTGTGGTGACCCCCAACCATAAAATTATTGTCATTGCTACTACGTAACTGTAATTTTGATACTGTTATGAATCGTCATGTAAATATCTGATATGCAGCATGTATTTAGGCGACCCCTGGGAAAGGGTTGTTCAGCCCCCAAAGTGATCATGACCCACAGATTGAGAACCGCTGGTCTAACACAAAACATTTAAGAAATAGTGAGATCTTGATTAGTTCGAATTAAGAATAGATTCTTATGAGTTTAATATTTGCTATTATTATTGTTGTTATAATTATTTCTTCTTGTAATATAGCATCAGACTTAATTGCGCAGACTTTGGATTTAAACCAGATTTCAACACAACTATTATCCCTAATAATTTTGACTTTATTACTTAGGTGATATCATTTATATGCTTTGAGTTTAATTTAACTTTTATGTTCTTTAAAGTATTAAATGATATAGTACATACTAATATAGTTTATAACAGGGCCTTGGTTCCTATGAATTGAGTGAAGCATCTATTTTTATTATTATTATTATCTGTGGAATCCCTCTTAGTGAGACTAAGGAGAGAAAAAAAAGTGGTAATCACCCTGACTGGTATGGGTCAGTGGTTAGAGCATCAGCCTGCGGACTGAAAGGTCCCAGGTTCAATTCCGCTCAAGGGCATGTACCTTGGTTGCAGGCACATCCCCAGTAGGGGGTGTGCAGGAGGCAGCTGATCGATGTTTCTAACTCTCTATCCTTCTCCCTTCCTCTCTGTAAAAAATCAATAAAATATATTTTTTAAAAAGTGGTGATCAAGATGCTAATATCAAGAGTTATGCTATTGCAGTTATGTTCATTTTAATTGGGAATACCTCTATTTTTTGAAAGTATAGAAATTATCTGACTAAATGTATTAAATGTCATTGCTAGTATAGCTGCTCAGCTTAGCCAAGTTTTAAAGTTGCCAAGATTACTTTCAAAGTCATCAGTGTTGTGTGGGAAGTGATATATTCTGTATTCTAGCACTGTAACACTTTTAACAAAAGCCACTTACTGTATGTCTTAAAATTTAACTTAGCCACTTGAAAAACAGTTTGTCTTATGGGAGAAATGCAAAGTCCTCAGTTATTTGAGAAAACTGGGTAAGTTATGTTATCTCAGTGATTACACAAAGATATAATCAAGGATGTTGTAAACGTAATGACTTTCATCCTCTTGTAAACTAAATCACACTCCGAGAAAAGTATTAATTTGCTTGCTGCTTTAAGTAACATGCATTTTATCCTTTAGTACTGATATCACAAACCTATATGTCATTTGAAGAAGATTAATTGTTAAATAAGCTTAAGTGATATCTTCTTTCTTGAATGAAATAATCTCACTTAATACATGAACAGAGAAATTAAAAATATGTCAGTATAGGCATAAGACCAGTGACCTGACCCATCATTTCTAGAACTAAGATAGGGATTAAAATGAAGTTGAATCATTATTCTGAGGCTCTCCTGGGACTATCAGTATGAGAATAATGAATATAAATGTAGATTATGGTCCTCATTTGGAAATTTCTCCTGTATCCTTTACAAGTGAGAAGACCATAGTTCAATAAAAAAATATCACATTTATAATATAGTAACAACTTATTATTTTAATGAGAGATATTACTAGCATAAATGTTACATTACTGACCTCAGTAATTGATAAAACAAGTTATTTTCATGATTTATCTTCACTTATTTTTTTTTCAAACTAACGCTAAAATTCGGTAGAGGATCCATCAACTCTTACTTTGTCCTTAATCTATTGTGTTAGTGGGAGCAATCATAACTATTTAAAATCAAAACTAGTGGTACACAGAATTTAAAACAAAGCTGAAAACAGAGCATATTATTTTTTATATGTGGTAAATACTAGGATTATAATGGATTCTTCCCATTTGTGTACTGTATCTTAATAAAATTCAAGAAGCAAGTACAATTTTGTGAATATATCCAAAAGATTTCTATTGTCTGTGTGTGTTGTTGTTTTTAACATGGAGATGGTTTTTGAGAGGCTTTAAGTGTAATTTATGAAAGAAACCAACATCATAAATCATCCCTCCATTGTCCTGGACCTCTTGATAGCAGCAAGGGGATCACTGAAATAAAAGCAGCCCCTTTCCCTCCCACCAGCGGCCTTTATTGTCAGGGTTTAAAATAATTAAATTTTATTTGTTAATATTATCTTTAGATCAAATCTAAAAATGGAGGTGTAATATAGAAGAAAATATTATACTTACATAGATCATTTTTATTCAAAATCAAGTGGTTTTGAACCTGCAGAATAGCATTAATAATGCTATTTTATTAATATTGCCATTAAAGAGGCAGTATTTAAAACATTATAAGTAAAGAAGTTTTACTTTAACAAACTCTAGCAAATACTCAAAATCTTGGCATAAGTTAGTTTCTTTATGTGTATAAATATTTCTTTATAGATTACTAGGGGCCTGGTGCACAAAAAGGTGTGCACTCAGGAGGTCCCTCAGCCCAGCCTGTGCCCTCTCACAGTCTGGGACCCATCTGGGGATGTCCACCTGCTGGCGTGCCTGGTCAGCCTGGGTGAGGGGCTGATGACTATTTGCAGGCTGGCCAAGCCCCCCAGTGTGGACCCTCACCCCATTGAGGTGTGGCCAGCCTGGGTGATGGGCTGAGGGCCGTTTTCAGGATGCCCACAGCCCCTTCAGGTTTTGGGTCCCTACTGGGGTACCTGACCAGCCTGGGTGAGGGGCTGATGGCTGTTTGCAGGCTGGCCAAGCCCCCCAGTGGGATCCCTCACCCCATTGGGGTGAGGCCAGCCTGGGTGACAGATTGAGGGCTGTTTTCAGGCTGCCCACAGCTCCCATTGACCCAATGTCCCAGCAAGGCCGGCTGGAAGCAGGTTTCTGGGTTTATTTATCTTCTATAATTAATACTGTTCTTTTAAGCTGAGGCCTAGGCAGGTAACAAAGCCTCCTGTCTGCTTCAGCTCATGGCTGCTATAATTGAAAGAATGTTGCCTTAGTAGTCATGCCCAGGCCTGCTGTTTGCTTCAACTCTGAGGCTTCTATAATTGCAACAATGTTGCAAGTATGCTGCCTGGAGCACAGAGAGGTCCAGCTGGCTGGCAAACAGTTTACTCCTGGTGCAATGGAAGCTGCCTGTTTACTCCAGCTCTGTGACTGCTGGCCTCCATCTTGGCTGGGTTAATTTGCATACAACAGCTCTGATTGGCTGGTGGGCGTGGCTTATGTGACTGTAGAAACAGTCAATTTCAATATTACTATTTTATTAGATTAGGTGTTTATACTATAAAGATAATACAAGATATAAACACACAAAAAACCCTAAATAATTTCATTATATCTCATCAACAGAAATATCCAGATTTTTTTATATCACATAGTTTGTTAAATGAAGACTTTTTTTCCTCTCAAATGAATTTCAGTTAACCCTCTAATTTTCTTGGCTCTTTCTAATATTATTTCCTTTTTCTTAATACACAGGATTTCAATTTCTCTTTCTCTTTACTCTGTTAATTTTCTTCCAGTATCTAGAAATTTTTGATAGATTATTTATATTTTTAATATATTGCTCTATTGACAAAAAGCAATTGATTGTGAAGGATTTCAGGTAATATGCATGTTATATATTAACATGTATGTTACATATATGTTATATGCATATAATTAATGGCCCTTCTCAGACTTTCTCAAGTATCAAAATAGAGAAGATCTGACACTGGAATCAAGCAATTTACTGATTTGACTCTTAGATATAATATATACCTTTCTTTCCACCTCCCTCAACTGCCTCCACTCAATATGCAAGGTATCATCTGTTTGGCCCAGAACTTCCAAAGAGTGTTTACTTAATACTTCTTCTCAATGACTGTATTATTTTTATAAGCTTTTACAGTGTTAGTTTATAAAAATATTTGATAATAATATACTTTATCTTTTTATCAAATTCATTGAGTAGAATGGGCATACATGATTATTGCATGTTAGAAATTTTTAAATTAAAATCTTAGATGAGATGACTTTACCAAGATATTGAAATGATGCAACTAGAGATTCAGAAAATCTGCATATAAGTAAAATAAATATATCACTTTCTGGTTGAAGAATAAATGAAATTCTCTGTGAATTTTACTTTCAGAAATAAAAAGGTTTGTGAATTTTACCTTCGGAAATAGAAAGCAGTGTAGCTACTATTCTTGTTACTATCACTCTAGTTACTATATCTAATCAGTCTAGTTATTATATCTAATGATGATAGCAACTAGTTACTATTCTTAGCAATTAAATTATGAATTGATTTGGAATGAAGAAAACCAAGAATATAGGCTTTGAGATTTTTAGCACATAAAAATGTGTTCTTGTTTTACTGCTGATCGCATATATAAATAATCTGGATCCTGACATATTTATAGCTAAACATCTGTTTGTACCTTATAAACCAACAAATTACAAAAACACTTTGGAATGAATAAAATGTGCAATAAAAATTGAAGTAATTTACATCATAAATTATATATAATAACATATTTTGATTCAAGGACAGTGTTATCACAAATGCCTTATTTGTAATGGTAGAATGTTTGCTTGCCAATTAAAATAGAAATATGTCTATAAATTTTGAAAATATCCATCAAATATTTTTGTTATTGATGTACTATGGAAAACTGCTTGGGAATAAATCCAGATTCTTACAGTGCGATTAGGTCTGCTTTTGGGAAAAAGAAGTTTTGTCATTTGGATATAACATTGTATAACATTTATGTTGTTTCCTTTACAAAATATTTTAATATATAAGTGCTAAGAATTGGATAATAAATAGAAGTTAAGTGAAACTTCAAAGTTCTTTAGCTTCAGAATTTTATTATAAAAGTATTTTATAGAAATATTAAAAAAGCAATTTATGAATATATAGGGTGGGACAAAAACAGGTTTACAGTAGTAATTACATGAAACAGTTTATTATTGAATTACTATGAATGAATTATGTATTATTTTCCATGAGAACAATTGGAAACCTATTTTTGCTCCACCCTATATTTCATGTACCATACATATATTTGGGATACATAAATTACATGTATATATCTATACATGTATGTGTACATATACATTTAACAAATGTACTCACATACTTAGGAATTTGATACTACATAGATAATATAATATACCCTGTTTTACTTATTTATGTTATGTCCTCTCTGATTGACTCCTATAGTATGTTATGTCTTCTTAGTATGTGACATACTATAAATATTAGCATATCAGTGTGTTACAACAGTACCTCGTAAAGAGGAGCATTCTGAAGTTGTATGGGGAGATACCTTCATAACGATGTGCTTGAATTGCTATGCAAAGAATGAGACAAATAAACCAAATAAAGGAAGAAGGGGGAGGATTGGAGAGATAGAATAGTGAAGAATGAAGGAGCTTGACTTAACCAAAGAATTTAGCCATGGAAGTGGATATAGTCACCAAGTTGGAGTATGAATATAAAGTAGAAATTCTGTTAAAATTGATTTAATTGTTACCTTACTACACTAGTAAGTAGGATGAGATAATCTGCAGGATCATGGCACTGAAGGAAGTGTTGAAAAGAAACCACACAACATGATTTGGGGAAGATAGTTAAACATGTGTGCTTTAGAAAGAACTAGAAACAGGGATTCGGTTGGTAAGTGGAATCAGCCTCCTTAATCCTCGTTGCTCTCCCATCCTAGGCATATTCTGGCTTTCTCTAAATTACTTAAAGATGGTCACTGTTGCCTTCAGTTTTATATTCAAAGAGAAATTGTTTAATTGGTTGTACTTAATTTTGAGTTCAAGATATGTTAGTAAAAGTATCTGATTGAGTGACCTGGATGAGGTGATGAACTCTTGCTTGAATCGCCAGTACTGTTAGCATGTCAGACCAGGTAAGGAAATCACAGTTCCTGTGGGAAGCATGTAGTTGAGAAAGGGTTGGCAAAGGGGGAGGCAGCGCTTCCCACAAGAAGGATTCCATTATGGGCTGAGGTCAATGTTTGACATGACAAACAAAAAAAGTTTGGAAAGGATGCCATTTGGTACTACTAGCTAAAATGTAGAAAAATATGTCATCTTAAATATGTATCTAATGGTTGTTACTAGTAACTGAAATGGAACTTCAAGGAGAGATGCTACACTACACATTGTAGAGGGGAAAAAAATCCATTCTTAAAATTCCAGGGTGAAATCGGTGGAAACTTATAGAATCTTTTAAGGTTTGGCTGAGAGATGACCCATTGCATTTCCGCGTAAAAGGTTCTCCTTCATGATGAGAAGGATCTTCAGATGTTTTAACTGCTTTAGTTTGAGAGGCCACATGCTACAGCTTTATGAACTCAATATTGTACATGGAAAAATGCTGTGGGGATTAGGAAGTCTGTGAACCATAAAATGACTCAAAGTCAGAAAACTCTTATCTGCAGTCTCACTGCCTAGTCCCACAGGGAGAATCAGCTTGCTCATCTGTGTCTTCATGGTGTGTCTGTCCTGTTATGAATGACATTTACGTAATAGTCCCTCAGTTCCCAGTTAGCAGGATAGCTACAATTTTAAGTTCAAGTTAATTTTACCTACCCCTCCTGTGCAACTCAGCTCTCCTAAATACACACACGCATGCACACATGCATTGAAGTACACACACACACAACTTAGTTATAGGATGAGGCTAATTATAAAACAATTCATAAAAAGATTGTGAAATGCTATTTTTTTTCTTTACAAAAAAATCCTCTTTTGAGATTTCTTTAAAATGGTGTTTTTCTATACAAATATCAATAATTTCTCCTGGGGGCTTCATTTCCAGGGTGAACTTTATAATCATTTGGAGATAGAGTTTTTTCTTACCAGAAAACTTTCTTCAGAATACTATGATACAGATCTGAAGTATCTGCTGATAAGTGGAATTAGCCTCCTTTATCTTCTTTGCTCTCCCATTCTAGGCATATTCTGGCTAGGTAAATGAAGTCAGAGAATAAAATATACTGGTAAATGATTTTTAAAAACAAAAAGGATGCAAACATTTTAATAAAGAAGAGATATAAAATAACTCAGAAATAATCATAAACATATTAGGATTCCCTACTGGAATTAACTAAGAAAGTAAATTTAACTTACATTTTTCTATTTCCATAGTTGCCAAGATTTACTAGCTAACTTCAGGCTAGTAGATTTCAGGCTAACTTCCTAGCTGCATAAAATCAACTTAACTCCCTTTCTTTTTGTATTTTAATTAAAACAAGGACAATAATGTGCCTATTTCCCAAGGTTATTTTGAGATGCTATTGGCTCAGAATTTGCCAAAGTGCTCTCTGAATTAAGCTGGTGTGCCTAATTTCAGAACAGTCAGGGTGGAAATTGAAGATGCTGTCTTGAGATTCTGGGAGGACTTCTTAGACAAGATCTTACCATGTAGGCTGCTGATGTAGAGTGATCATACTTTCAGGTCTTATCTTCAATTTACAGGTCCAAAAATGTCATTTTGCTTAAGGCAAGACGTGATCCTTCTTTTAGGAACTAAATGATGCTCATAACAACTGACAAATATCATGTGCAAAACCAGAGCTATGATCAGCATTACCTCTCTTTCTCACTTCTTATAGACCATAAGTTGCACCCATGAAGCAGATCAAATTCCTAGCAGTGTTCAGCATATTCTCTCCAGTATTCAAAGACAGCTGTGAAATCAAATTATAAACAGAATTTAGTGGTACTATGAATAGGCTATCAAAAAATATTTGTGGAGACATAGCTTTTAACTCTTTTTGAACCTCCATGCTATACAATGCACCTCCTTTTTAATAAGTATTCCTACAGAGATTGTAAAATACAGGTGATTAAACTAGTGTTCATGAGACATTATTCCACCTGTTCTAAAATACAGGTGAGTGAGGAGGGGACCCATTGGGCAAAATGTTTGAGGAACTCTGTACTGAACAAAATAAATAGGTTTCTTTATTGTAGACTTCTAGACTATTTAGGATACTAACATGCATTGTGAATCTCGGAATGGGAACATAGCATGCAACAGTTTTCTAAATTTACTTGAAAACTGAGCATTTTTTCACTAGGTTGATTATAATCCTGATATCCTATTAAATACTAGAGGCCCAGTGCACAAAATCATGCATGGGTGGGGTCCCTCGGCCTGGCCAGCTTTTGGGGCCAATAAAGGGCTGTCTCACCCAGTCCCAATTGGGGCCAATTGAGACCGGCTAGCTAGGGGTGGGGACCACAAGAGGTTGACTGGCCATGGGAGGTTGGCTGTGGGAGTGCACTGATCATCAGGAAGCAGCTCTAGCATTGAGTGTCTGCCCCCTGGTGGTCAGTGCGTGTCATAGTGACTGGTCATTCAGTCTCTTAGGCCATATATATATATATAATATATATATATATATATATATATATATATATATATATATTATATTATATATAATATATATATATATATTAAAAGAGTAATATGCAAATTGACCCCACTCTGTTATACCTAAGCCATGCCCACAAGCCAAGCTAACCAGCCAATCAGAGCAACTATATGCAAATTAACCCAGCCAAGATGGCAGCCAGTACCATGGAGCTAGAACAAACAGGAGGCTTCCATTGTACAAGGAATGGAGGAAACTTCCTGCCTAGGCTGACTGGACCTCTGCTCAAAGCAACAAAGTTTCAATTATAGAAGTTAAATAAACCCCAGAAACCTGATTCCAGCCAGCCTCGCTGGGATGTTCGGTCATTGAGAGCTGTGGCCAGCCTGCAAACAGCCATCAGCCCCTCACCCAGGCTGGCCAGACACCCCCATAGGGAGAGCTCTGCTCAGCCAAAAACCAGAAGGATGCCAGTAAAACAGTGGTTGTGGAAGCTTCTCCTGACTCCTCAGCAGTGCTAAGGATGTCCGACTGCAGGTTAGGCCTGCTCCCCACTGGCAAGTGGACATCCTCTGAGGGCTCCCGGGCTGCCCGAGGGATGTCTGACTGCCAGCTTAGGCCTGATTGCCAGGGGAGTGGGTGTAAGCCAGCAGGTGGACATCCCCCAAGGGGTCCCGACTGTGAGAGGGCACAGGTGGGCAGAGGGACCCCTCCCCCCTCTGAGTGCACAAATTTTTGTGCACCAGGCCTCTAATATAAATAGATAGATAGATAAAGATATAGATATAGATGATATAGATAGATATAGATATAGATATAGATATAGATATAGATATAGATATAGATATAGATATAGATAGATAGATATAAGTTTGAGAAAGACGGGAATGCTAATAGTGAACCTTTATGCTCTATAGTCATGTTGCAAAGATTAAAATATGGATGTTTCTCAGTCATCTACATATGGATGGCAGTCTTTAGGGTGTATGGCATGATTACTAATTCATCGTTTAATATTTTTCTTAAGTCAAATCCCTGAGGGGTTTTTCTAATTGTCACATTTACCACCAAGAAATGTGATGTGTTTTAATATCATGCTCAGTTTTCCTAGAGAACTGTTGCTAACAGGCCTGTCTTTTGCCACAGTTGATTATCATATTCTTAAGATGTAAGCTCGCATTTCAAGTTAAAGCTGCACATTACAGGGATTTCCCTTTACACTTAAAGTTGTGTTATACAACTAATATTAGATTAGTAGGCTTGGACACAAAATAATGTTTTCCTTGCAGCAATTCCTGTGGGAAACCATTTGTTTTCAAGAATATTGAACATAAAATGCATATGTATTACAAAAATTCCTACTGTATTGAATAGCTATGATCTATTCTCCATTTACTTCAAATAAACATTTGCTGGTTCCTTATATATAATATCACTAGGGGCCCGGTGCACAAAAATTTGTGCACTCGGGGTGGAGGGAGTCCCTCAGCCCGGCCTGTGCCCTCTCACAGTCTGGGACCCCTCAGTGGATGTCCTATGATGGCCCCAGTCTGCCAGGCACCTTTTGTGTGTGTGTGTGTGTGTGTGTGTGTGTG
>PVJC01028223.1:0-13400 GCA_004026665.1 Murina feae
TTGTGTCTTCTTCCATTTTGTGACTAATTTTGTCATTTTCTTTAAATATCTTAATTTTATAGTTAATTGTATCAATATATTTCCTTATAAATTAAGCAACCTTTTACACAAACATGCACATGCACATCTGAAAAGATGGTATTTGACATATAATTTTAAAAATGTGTGTATATAGATATTTCCAAATATCATTATTTTAATGATGATAAGTCTCATGATTCAAAAAACAAATTATTTGTGGGTAGGAGATACACACACATTCATACACATTGATTGCAAGTCATTTTCTGTATTGAGAATTGTTAATAGAAAAATTGCATGTTCATGTTGAATAAATAGTGCTCTCTACATCAATTTGTTACAAAGACATGGCCAATTTAAAAAAAATCAATTGATACTTTGATACTTTTTTTACTTATCTCAGGCCATCTAACCTAATAAAAGAGTAATATTGAAATTGACCATTTCTACGGGATGCCTAAGCCACGCCCACCAGCCAAGAAGCAAACAGCAGGCTTCCATTGCACCAGTGATGGAGGAAACTGCCTGCCTAGGCAACATTCTTTCAATTATAGAAGCCACAGAGTTGTAGGAGACAGGAGGCTTCGTTACCTGCCTAGGCCTTGGCTTAAAGGAACAGTGTATCAATTATAGAAGATAAATAAACCCCAGAACCTGCTTCCAGCCAGCCTTGCTGGGGCATTGAGGCAATGGGAGCTGTGGGCAGCCTGAAAACAGCAGTCACGCCTGCACCCAAGCTGGCCACACTCCAATGGGGTGAGGGTCTCCACTGAGGGGCTTGGCCAGCCTGCAAACAGCCATCAGCCCCTCATCCAGGCTGGTCAGGAATGCCTGCAGGTGGACATCCTCAGAGGGGTCCCAGACTGCGAGAGGGCACAGGCCGGGCTGAGGAACCTCCCGAGTGCACAAATTTTTGTGCACTGGGCCCCTAGTTTTTATATATTACATTTAATGACAATGTGTATTCTCTCTAGAGAATGTATATTCTCTCTCCTGATATTTACTTCATATATATTTATATGAATGAAGGCTCCAAAGTTAAGAAGCTACTCCACGATATCTTTTGAGTTATAAAATAAATGCCTTTGGGTAAAAGTACAGCTAACTCTTGCTGAGTACTTGCAAAGTACCAGCTCTATTCTCCACACCTCACCTAACGCATACAGTTCTCACAACCACCCTCTGAGGCAGTGGTTCTCAAACTGCTGGCCCTTTAAATACAGTTCAAACACACTGGGGCAGCAGGTGCAAGCCCACAGGGAATCCGGGAAACCAGCGTGTGTGGCCACCTGCCCCTGCAGCACACAGAAAACATCTCCCAAGGATTTTTACCACTTGGGAAATACTGGGCATAATCTGTTTCTTGTGAGTTTTCCCATCCTTTAATATGTGAACACTTACAACTAGTCCCTTTCCGTTAGCCTCGAGCAGTCACTTACATGTTGAGGCATCAGCACAGAGCGAGAGCCAGCCCTGGAGGTTCGCCAACGTGGGCCACAAAAGTTCCTTGTCCTGTCTTCTCCGCGAAGGCCAGGGCCTCAGCCAGCGTGCCTCTGTGTGACGCCTGTGTGTGTCAGACACGGGTTGTTGCACTGTGCTCCCCTTTAGATAGAAACAAGCATCTCCAAGCCTTCACTCAGTATAAGAGGGGGTAAAGAAAAATACAGCTCACAAGGGAGAGAGCTCTGAAGCTGAGACTATATCTCGTTTGATCATTTGACTTGTCTGCCAATTTCTGATCTTAAAAATTGCTGCTTAAAGAAAAGAAATCTTTGATGCAGAACAAATCAATATCAGTCTTCTTAAAGCAATCTGAAAAGCATAATGAATAAGTAGCCTTGATTTACTGCTATCTTTGTTTAAAGATAAATTAAGGTGTTTTTTTTTGTTTTTGTTTTTTATTCTAACTTATTTAATTCAGTTATTTTTTAGGCCATGGTGTTTTTTATTTTTGGGGGGGGAGGGTACACACACACACATGTGTGTGTGTGTGTTTTCTTCTTTATTATGATGCTTTGACATCTTAAAAAAAAAATCTTTCCAGCTGGGGGAGGGGGGAACTGCCCCTCCTGGAGCTAGCTGAGAGCAAGGACCCAACCAGAATACGTCTTTGATGTGCAAACCAGCCAGTCCAGAGCCACGCCTCCAGTATCTGCCTGTGCACCCCAGGAGCAATATTCCTGTGCCCTAATCATCCGTGGACCAGCACCAGGCAACTAGAAAAAACATCCTTAGAGCTCAGAGCCCCCTGAATTATTCAAACCAGCTAACCCTAAGTGCCTTGCGTCCTGGTTTGCTTTTCCCACAGGAACCCCAATAAAGGACGCGGCCTACACTCTGCCCTGGCTCCTGTCTTCTGCCTCCAGACACCCTGGTGTTTGTCAACGAGACCCTGGTAGTGTGTCTCCAGTCTCTAGGACCTGTGAGTATAATACACTTTGTTTTTTTGAGTTTCTCCTCTGCCTCCTCTTGTAGCTGCACCTGATTGACTGTCTCATACAACCATACAACATAGGCCAGAAATTTGAAAACAGAAAAAGTTAAAAATCAAGTGACAGAGGGGAATCAACAGTGTTCTGGGGTCGGGAGTCGCTCTGCAACGAGCAACGGCAGGATGTCCTCCTCGGATATTTGTCCCCAACTCACACCTCCTGGTCTGCATGAAGCCACGTGTGCTGTCTGTGGCTGATGAACACCTGGGCACAGTCCACAGAAAAAATGGCCATGCCTCACAGTGACACTTTTTCTGTTAGGATCGGTCCTGGTTCAAGGGCTATTCATTTACTGAGAAGCATTCAAGTGAAAAGGGAAACTTGACAACTCACTTTTTCTTTTATTTCATTGGTTTCTTGGTTGTGTTTTTTGATTAAGTGCTTTTATTGATTCAACAATATGATCCTCATTGAGTAAAGCATCTACACATATGAGAAGACTCCGATCATTATCTTATAAGGAGCTATGAGTGATTCTTTGGCAGTCGCTTACTGGCTTGGTGTAGAAGCCAGGACATTTGGCTTAACACGTGACTTCATTTCTCTTTGCCACATCCAGAAGCAGAAGCTCCCAAACTGAGCCACGGTTATTAATCATGGGGTTATTAATTAAGTGCTTCTTAAGTGCCCTTTGAAGGAACAATAGAGGGAGTCATTGATTATTCCTAAATTATTTTTCTGAATATTGGCATACTTGGAATTTAAATGGAAAAAGGACTGGCTTCTTCAAGATAGAATGACAGTGATAGGTCATGTTATCTTAAAGCTACTTTTTATTGAATTGCTGAATCTTACTAATAAGAAATACATTTTATTATTTTTATTATATATATATTATTTTTATTGATTTCAGAGAGGAAGGGTAAGGGAGAGATAGAAACATCAATGATGAGAGAGAATCGTTGATCTGCTGCCTCTTGCATGCCCCCTGCCCCCGACTGGGGATTGAGCCCGGAACCCAGCCATGTGCCCCTACCAGGAATCGAACTGTGTCCTCCTGTTTCACATGTTGATATTCAACCACTGAGCCATGCTGACCAGGAAGTACTATATTTTAACATGTTATGAATAATGTTAAATACATAATATGTGGAGGAGTACACCCAAACCCTACATTTCAAATGGAACATTGGCTGCCCAGGATAGCATTCTAAAACTTTCATGTTGGTTGTAAGCCATAAATTTACTTGATTATTCACTTGGGGTATTCAAGAAATTATTTAGAGAGTCCCTTTCTGGGTTGTGGGTTTGTGTGTGTGTGTTTGTGTGCACATGTGCATGTGTGTCTAATTCAAATGAACTTTTATTGATTTAAAAAGGCATATTTTTGAATTTTAAGAACTATGCAAGTTAGGTAAAAAACACACCCAAACAAACCACATATATTAACTCCTTGAGATCACTATAAAGCTCAGACATAGAATTAATTTCTCAAAACACAAAAGAAAAGATAGAATTCCCTATAGCTTATGTCAGCCATCAAAATACAGCGAAATATTATTGTTCCCCACTAAGTTTCTTTACCACCAGCAAGCTTTAGTTAACATCATTATGACAGTGAATGACCCTGAAGAGGGCTCTCTCGTTCATTTAAGGCTCTTTTCTAATAACCTATAGCTGTATGAACGCCATCAGCTGTGGGAGTTTCTGATGAGTGCATTAAAAATGTTGGTATGTCACTCCATATGGTTCTTATGGGCTTCCCTTGATGACTCATAATATCCCAACAGTCCAGCTGTCAATGGCCAATTTCTCAGCTGGGCTGATGGCTTGAAAAGCTACTCACCAGTCTGTAATTTTTTCTCAGTGTTGGTATTAAAAAGCTAGGAGCCCTCTGTAGTGGGTGAAGAATGAAGAGCCATTCATTTCAAATTTAATGGTTCTGAATAAAACAGTCTCCTCAAATCTCAGTAAACTTCTGTTTTCACACACTAAAGTCTATTTGATTGTGGGGATACAAACTAATTTGGAGGAGACATTGATGGCTTTGGTTGCATGAAAATTTGCAAAAGAGGCCCCAAATGGGGCATTGGGTACAAGGTTAAGAAGTGATCTTATTTTGTTAGCTTGTAATGGAGGTATTTAACTTTCAAACTTGTTTTCTGAAGAAAAGCAATGAACATAAAAAGATAATGGCAGTTTTACTGCAGAACTTTAATTTAGAAAGAATTAGAGGGATCATTACATCTTTTATTTTGGAAAACAGCAAAAGGCTTTATTGAAAAATAAACCTACAAACTATATATAAAATTAAATGAAATTTAAAGGGAAAAAGAGGCAAATATATAAATCCTAATTCTGTAATCAGGTTAAAGTTTTATTTTTTAATCTTTTATTTTGCTACTAAATCTTGATGTAGAACCAGTCTTATAGAGCCTTAGCAATTTACTGCTTACATTTTCAAAGGAAAGTAATGTACTGTTATTTGTTACTCACATCATTGAATTTTAGACATTTGCCTTCTTTTTTTTAATTGAAAAATTCTTTTTTTTTTTTTTAAAGAAGTTTGGGAAACAGGAGACGGTTTTTAGGGAAGATAGTTTAGAATGATTAAACTTCTCATGTGTAAAAATTCATTTAATTTCTTCACATTTCTGTTTACCTGTTGTCATAGAAGGTAGAAACCAAAGTAACTTCCAGGTATGAGAGGTGTCTTTATAAATACTTATGCATGTACAAGTGATACTATAATAGAAATGAATAATAATGATTATCCCTATTTCATTAGGTGTTAATGTCTGAGAAATACTCCTAATCCTTAAAACCAATGAAGGCATATTTTAATAGAAGTTTAAAGCTAAAGACTAAGGAACATTAGTGGAATTTTATTCACCCACAATAATTGTATCTTGACGCAGCTGGAATTTCAAGAAAAGAGTATCATTGTATAAACCTCAACTCGTTAATTACATGACCACTTTGTTTTAATGCTCGCCTCATATTTTTGAGGGTTCACATATATTGTAGTAGCCACTTATTACTATCTCCTTCTACTTATGTTTCCTCATACATTTCATGTCTTACCAAGGATAAGGATGATAATTTCTTAAGAAACATTTTTGTTATACCTTTCAGGTAGATCTCAGTAGTTGGTCCTTCAAATCTTTTCTTACGTGGTATAAGAAATGTAATAATGGCCTTAGCTGATTTGGCTCATTAGATAGAGCATCGGCCTGCGGACTCGAAGTTCCCAGGTTCGATTCCGGTCATGGGCATGTACCTTGGTTGCGGGCACATCCCCAGTGGGGAGTGTTCAGGAGGCAGCTGATTGATGCTTCTCTCTCATCGATATTTCTAACTCTCTATCCCTCTCCCTTCCTCTCTGTAAAAAATCAATAAAATATATTTTTAAAAAAAGAAATGTAATAATGCTCCTTGAAGTTGGAAAGCAGGTGGGAAGAGGGTTTCCTATTCACTTATTAAGTTGTTTTCTACAATGTGTTAACTCATTTAAAATACATCTTAGGCTCGGCCAGTGTGCTCAGTGGTTGATCGTCGAACTATAAACCAGGAGGTCATGGTTCAATGCCTGTCAGGGTACATGCTCAAGTTGCGGGCTCAGTTCCTGGTTGGGAGACAAGGATATTTAGCATCATATGTTATTGGGAATTGCAAATTTAAAAACAGTAATGAGATACCACTACACACATATGAGAATGGCCAAAATCCTAAACACTGACAACACCAAATCCTGAAAAGGATGTGGTGCAACATGAACTCTCATTCATTGTTGGAAGAAATGCAAAATGGTACACAGCCACTTTGGAAGACAGTTTGACAATTGCTTATAAAACTAAACACTCTTACATAATCTAGCAACTGAAAACGTATGTCCATACAAAAGCTTATACAGGGATCTTTACAGCAGCTTTATTTATAATGACCCAAACCTGGAAGCAACCAAGGTGTCCAGTAAGTGAACAGATAAATAAATTGTGGTACCTCCAGACAATTGAATATTTTTTTTCAGTGCTAAAAAGAAATGAGCTATCCAACCATGATAGGACATGGAGGCCCCTTAAATTCATATTACTAACTTAAAGAAAACAAACTGAAAAGGATACATACTATTTGATTCCAACTATATGGCAGTTTGGAAAAGACAAAACTAGAGAGACAGTTTCAAGATCAGTGATTTCCAGGGGCAGGGAGATGGAGGGACAAATAGGCATAGTACAGAGGATTTCTAAGGCTATAAAACTATTTCGTGTGATACTACAATAGTAGATGCATGTCCTTGCAAGTTTGTCAAAACCCATAGTATGTTTAACACCAAGAGTGAACCCTAATATAAGTTATGGATTTTGGGTCATGGTGTGTCAGTGCAGGTTTATCGATTTTAACAAATGTACCACTGTGGTGCTGGGTGTTGAAAATGGAAGAGGTTGTGTGTGTGTGGGGTGAGGGAGTGGGGGGGTGTAGGGGGTATATGGGAAGCCCCTGTACCTTCTGCTAAATTATGCTGTGAAACTTACACTGCACTAAAAAATTAAGCACATTTAGCCTGGCCAGCATGGCTAAGTGGTTGAGCCTAGACCTATGAACCTGGAGGTCACCGTTTGTTTCTCGGTCAGGGCACATGCCTGGGTTGCGGGCTTGATCCCCAGTGTGCAAGGGGCAGCCAATCAATGATTCTCTCTCATCATTGATGTTTCTCTCTTCTTCCCTCCCCCTTCCTTTCTGAAATCGGTAAAAATATATTTTAAAAAAATTAAGCCTATTTAAATGGCTGAGGACATTTAAAAAAAAGGACTGATAGTATCTCAAGATACTGGTTAGGTGGTGAGCTGCTGTCCCTCTCCCTCTACAGCCACAGCCCTTCTGTGAAGGCTGTCAGCATGTCCTCAAGTTAGTGGTAATTTGAAGAGAGTGAAGAACTTGGGGTGGCAGTAGCAGTGAGCATGGAGAGGGCTCAAAAGAATGATGAGGGCCTGGTGAGGGTGCCTGTCAGAGAAGCCGCTGTCAGGTGGGTGGCTCCAATTGCCCTTGGGGGCCTGGGACAATAGTTGGTACAAAAGCTGACATCTGCTTCCATACCTGCCCCAAACACCCTATTTTACTTTGCATTGTGATGCCTCTTTTTGGGGAGCGAGGAGATAAGATACTGAAGAAACCAGTGTTAGGTACATAATAGATAGTTTACAGTTGTAAGTGAATGGAGAGAAAATGGAAGACACAAACTTGACAGAAGGTAGATAAGGATAAAGGTGTGAGATATAATTACATAAAAACATTTCAATAATTTTCAGTATTTTGAAAGCACCATAGCAATTTTATAAGGAGCGCATAAAAGTGAGCAAATTTTAAGCCAATGCTTATGGATATAGGAAGAAATAAAGAATATTAAGAGAAATAGAAAGGTTGTTTCTTTTTAAAATCATAAACTGACATAAGGAAATCTCATAGTTCAGTCAACTAGAAGGGAGATAAAATAGTGTCCAGGCATTTCTTAATTGGAAATATCTTTCTCTCAGCTCCAAAGAAACTGTCCATCTGTTCTGGCATCTGTTTACTGTGGCTCAAGAGTTTCTCCAATTTAACAAGTAGGTGTGACAGTTGTGACATCTGGGAATTTTTATAAGGACAGACAAGAAAGAGTTGAGGTGTCTGGTAACCAGTTTCATAAGTTCTTCCAGGATTCCTTATATGCACACAGAATTAAAAAAGTTGATCACATGGCACATTTATGCCTCTTTTTTTTTTTTTAAAGAAGCTTTGAATGATGAAATATTGGAATTGTACTTGTTTTCTTCTAACCCATTTATCACAAGAAGAGTGGAGAGCGGATTGCTCAGTCACAGGTCACAGTAGGAGACGTGACTTCCAGGTCTATGTGTGGGACTCATTTCCCTGTGGCTTTTGGACAGTCGCCCCATTTCTCTTAATTCCGTTTGTCCACAGGTAAAAATGCAAATTTAAATATTTGCCTATTCCAAATATACTGGAATGTTGAGGAAGAAAATACACTAGAAATATAGTTGTTATCCTTTGTTTGTGTCCCTACATAATTCCTTTGTTGAAATTCTTATAGCTGATGTGATGGTAGGTGGAGCCTTTGGTACATGCTTAAACCATGAGGGTAGAGCCTTAATGAATGGGATTAGTGCCTTTTACAAGTTGCTCCAGAGAGATCTCTAGCCCTTACATGATGTCAGGACACTATGAGAAGACACAGGCTGTGAGTAAGCTGGCCTTCACCAGCATGCACACATGCTAGTGTCTTGATGTTGGAGTTCCCAGCCTCCGGACTATCTATAATAATAAAAGCATAATATGTTAATTAGACTGGACAGCCAAACGACCTTCTGGACATCATTCCAGACATTTTTTCGGATGAAGCCGTGGCAGCGGGGGGCCGAAGTAGAGGTGGTTAGGGGCAATCAGCCAGGCAGGCAGAGGTGATTAGGGGTGATCAGGCAGGCAGGCTAGCGGTTAGGGGCTATCAGGCAGGCAAGCAAGCAGTTAGGAGTGATCAGACAGGCAGGCAGAGGTGGTTGGGGTGATTAGGCAGGCAAGCGAGTGGTTAGGGGCAATGAGGCAAGCAGGCAGAGTGATTGGGGGCAATCAGGCAGGCAGGCAGGTAAGGGGTTAGAAGCCAGTGATTCCAGATTGTGAGAGGGATGTCTGACTGCTGGTTTAGGCCTGATCCTGAGCTCCTGGATTGCAAGAGGGTGCAGGCCAGGCTGAGGGATCCCCGTGCATGAATTTCTGCACCAAGCCTCTAGTAATAAATAAGTTACTGAGTCAGCAGTATGTTGTTATAGCAGCTTGAATGGACTAAGACAGCAGTTTGTAAATACAGATGAAAAAAAAGTGTTACTGTTGAAATTTCCCTCATCTCTTGTGCTCACTTTGGAAACTGGATTCTGAAGCTTTGTAATTTCTTGCTTTCATTTAAGGATAAGTACCTTGATCTTAAAAAGTTCAGAGGTTCTGAATATGGCTTAAATATGCAAACATTTCTTTCCATATTTAAAAAAAATTCTTAACATTTATGTTAATTTATTAAATTATGTTTGTTTTGTCTTTACAGCTATACAATATCTTCAATATTTTATTGTGCTTTTCAATAAGTGCCAGGCACCCTTTGAAGCAAAAAATTTTGTGCAATCATTATCTTTCAATCAAGTCTTTCACATTTGGAAATTGAAATTTGAAAGAGTGTGACTTTAATGGGTATTCTTCCATGTGCCCAAAGCAAAAATTTATTGCACCTCTAACTTCAAATATATTACCATTCTACTTTTGTTTGAGATCGCATGTATAGGTCATTCTGATGTGGTCATCAGAGGTGATTCCGGGTGACCAGAGAGTTCTTTGTTCCTGGACAGTCAACTAGTCTTCGGATCATGACCAGAACTCATCAGCCTTCCAGTTTGTCCAGGACTTGGTCTCAGCTCACTCAGCCGTTCTGTGTAAAAAGGAGCTTTTCTGTCCAGATTCCCTTCTTTTGATTTGCTTGGAATTCTCTGAACTTTAGGATTGAGCTGAGGTATGGGAAAGTTAAGAAAATCAGGAATTCCGAAGCAAACTTGCTTCATATAATATAAGGTGAACAATAGCTAGGGGTTAGGTTAATATTTCCTGCCATTACTAGGCCAAAGTCCAAGTGCTCTTTTACTTCCCCTCCAAGAAGTAAAGCATATGACAGACTTTTAGCTCTTAAGTGATTGTCCATAATTTGTTGACTTGCTAGAATCTTGCATGTGTTATTCTGTTATTTTAATATCTATAATGTTAAGGATATTAACAGAGTCAAAAATTAAGAAAACACATGTATGTTACTACAAAATATATGAAGAGCTGCTTAACTTTAAATAGGAAAAGAAGATCACAGTGACATACCGTTTTACACATAGTAGACTAGAAAACATTAAGCAGTTACCATTCCAAGTGTTGGCGAAAATGTGGATCAGCTGGATTTCTTACTTATTACTGACAGGAATACACACGGATTCAATGACTTGAAAAAATATATTTTGCATGATCTTGTAAATTAGAACATTTGTATACCATTGACTGAGCAATTCCATTCCCTTAGATACATACAATCATGCATGTCAGGAAGCATGAACATGTATTTATAATAGTCACACGCTGGAGACAACCCAATCATGGCCCTTGAATGAATCTATGATAGTGTCATGAGCCAGGATAATGCTTCTGTACAACTGATGTGTATCCAAAAGAAAAGACTAAGTGAAGCAAGGACCGTGGGGCATCTCACACAGCACCTAACACACAGCACCTAACACATAGCATGTGTACATAATCACCTGCTGAATGGATGAAGGGTGAAAATGATTGATTTGGGGGTACTGTGTGACTTTAAGTATTGCCGAACGTCTAAGCAGCCTTTCCTGACTAACCTACTTCCCTCTGATGACACACCAATTATTTTCTCTTAATAATTTGCCATTATATGTATTTGACTTCTAAAGTGTTTGTACTCTGCTTATTTTGTAACTAGAACCATTTATAAACTTCTGGAGGCCAGTACCACATTTTCCTTTCCTCACAGAACTACATGGAGTGTGTAATCCTTAACTGCTTAAGACTTATTAGTGAAACAAAAAGTCCACTCACATTTTCCTCTTATTTAAAAAAAAATCCATTTTGAAAAAACAAATCATGGCCAAAGGCAAAATCTTTCAACCAGATGAAGTTTTTGTGACTTCAAGTGGATACATGAAAGAACTTAGATAATTATCCTTGTGTGTAGGAATATATATATGAGAAATACAGGGATATTTTTACGTGGTAATTTTAGGATATAATGAAATTCTTAGCACATAAGGCATCAATGAGAGAAAAACACTGTATATCTGATATTCATCCAATTAAAAACATGCTAAACAATGTGCTATGCTCATTACCTTGTTAAGAAAAACGGAATTCAAAAGCTATTAATATTTCAGTTCTAAGAGGTTATTTTTTGTTATTGTTTAATCAAATACTAATCAGGAGAGTTGCACTTTATAATGGGAGAGCCAATTTATCTGACACCCAAACTATGTAGGCAGTTAGCCTTAGATGATTATTCTTAGAACTCTGTCAGCCTATTTCCAATTAAACCGTGCTTCCTGTGTTAGAGTGGTTACAGGAGGCGCAAATTCAAAGAGAAAAAGACAATGTGCTTCACTGCCTTTCCCCTTCTCCCCAGCACGTCACTAATTTAAACCTTCTAATATGCTAATTGGTTCATATGTATCTGATGAGAATCTTTTCATAGAAATCCCAAACCAAAATAATGCAATCGAAAAGGAAGTTGTTTTATTAGTTGAGCACTCTGTATCTGATATGACCAGGATTTATTGCCAGTTCTGCTTCCTCTGGCTTGGCTCTATTTTAAGACAGACTTTTACAGTGCTGATTACATATCTCATCTAACAGGAAAGAGAACTTCTTTCCTTAAAGACTTTCCTTATAGCAACAACTTGGTTTTCATAGGTTGATGTTGAATCATGGATCCATTACCTACTGGGGTCTTTTCCTTATTTTCAGCTATAATGACATATTTGGTCACAGGGACCTGCCACAACAAATGCTAGGACCATAAAACACGGTGCCAAGTGCTATATAAGCCACCAGAAAAGTCATTCCTATATTATCCGTATCTAAACTAATAAAAGGGAAATAGTAAAATTAACCGTTTCTTCGGGACGGGGTAAGCCATGCCCACCAGCCAATCAGAGGGACTGTATGCAAAATAGTCCAGTCAAGATGGCGGAGCCGGGAGCCGGGAAGAAGCCACAGACTGCAGCCTCTGCCGCAAATAGAGGTGGCAGCGGAGGGAGGGAGCAGCCAGCCAACCCGGGGGCTTCGATGGGACCGATGGGCCTGGATGGGTCCCGGGGCGCACACGCACGGAGGCTGCTAAGCCTCCGCGCCACCCACCCAGGCCCATCGCAGCCCCTGGGGCGGCCGGCTGGTCCAGAGACTGTGATTGGCCTGGGTGGGTCCGGAGGCACAGGCACGCAGGCTGCTAAGCCTCAGAGCAACCCCACTCAGGCCCATCGCGGGGGAAGCGGGATCAGCCGGCGGAGGGGCTGCGATTGGTCTGGGTGGGTTCCGGAGCACACACACGGAGGCTGCTAAGCCTCCGCAGGACCCACTCAGGCCCACGACAGTGGGGGCGAACCAGCCGGCCCAGGGGCTGCGATGGGCCTGGGTGTGTCCCGGGGCACACACGCACAGAAGCTGCTAAGCCTCCGTGCATGTGTTTCCTACGACCCACCCAGGCCCATCGGAGCCGCAGCAGTGGTGGGCTGGCTGGGCAGCTGGAGGATTTAATGAGGGAAGCTTTAGTGATGGAAGGAGAGCTGCTCCCTTTCTCTCACACACGCCTCCTGGGCCCACTCTCTCGCTGTCTCCATTTTCTCTGCCACAGGGGCAGGGGTCTCCTGTGAGAGGCCCTATCTCCCTTCAGAGCTGGGGTGAACCCCCAGGGGAGCCAGGAGATGGAGAGATGGGCAGGGGGCAGGCGGAGCAGCAGCCAGGGAGAGTTTGGGGGAAGTAACCAGGTGGGGGAGAGGTGGAACAGGTTGGAGGGAAGAATTTTATAAAAGAGTCAGTGGACAGCAGAGTTAAAAAAAGAGATGTATGAGGGAACTATAGGGCCTATAATGAAAACCAAGTAGAGTTGAATACTGGGGACAGATTTTAAAAGTAGAAGTCAGAAAAGAAAAAAAGATAAATGATAGGGGATAATTAGGCAGGTAGATAGATAGGTATTAAAACAGTGGCAGTAAGTAGAGAAGAATGTATGGCAAAGGTAGGATGAAAGAAAAAGAGGGAGGGAAGAAAAGTTATAAAGGGGGAGCTGGTAGAACTTGAAAGGAGAATGAGAAGAAGGAAGGGATGGGGGAGGGAGCAAAGCAGGTCAGA